>ML109670.1:27100-49934 GCA_003697995.1 Taxidea taxus jeffersonii | reverse complement strand
GCTATCACCACTGCTATTCAACATAGTACTAGAAGTCCTAGCCTCAGCAATCAGACAACAAAAAGAAATTAAAGGCATCCAAATCGGCAAAGAAGAAGTCAAACTATCGCTCTTTGCAGATGATATGATACTATATGTGGAAAACCCAAAAGGCTCCACTCCAAAACTGCTAGAGCTTGTACAGGAATTCAGTAAAGTGTCAGGATATAAAATCAATGCACAGAAATCAGTTGCATTTCTTTACACCAACAACAAGACAGAAGAAAGAGAAATTAAGGAGTCAATCCCATTTACAATTACACCTAAAACCATAAGATACCTAGGAATAAACCTAACCAAAGAGGCAAAGAATCTATACTCAGAGAACTATAAAGTACTCATGAAAGAAATTGAGGAAGACACAAAGAAATGGAAAAATGTTCCATGCTCATGGATTGGAAGAATAAATATTGTGAAAATGTCTATGCTACCTAAAGCTATCTACACATTTAATGCAATGCCTATCAAAATCCCATCCAATTTTTTCAAAGAAATGGAACAAATAACCCTAAAATTTATATGGAACCAGAAAAGACCTCGAATAGCCAAAGGAATATTGAAAAAGAAAGCCAAAGTTGGTGGCATCACAATTCCCGACTTCAAGCTCTACTACAAAGCTGTTATCATTAAGACAGTATGGTACTGGCACAAAAACAGACACATAGATCAGTGGAACAGAATAGAGAGCCCAGAAATAGACCCTCAACTCTATGGTCAACTAATCTTCGATAAAGCAGGAAAGAACATCCAATGGAAAAAAGACAGCCTCTTCAACAAATGGTGTTGGGAAAATTGGACAGCCATATGCAGAAAAATGAAATTGGACCATTTCCTTACACCACACACGAAAATAGACTCAAGATGGATGAAGGACCTCAACGTGAGAAAGGAATCCATCAAAATCCTTGAGGAGAACACAGGCAGTAACCTCTTCGACCTCAGCCGCAGCAACTTCTTCCTAGGAACAACGCCAAAGGCAAGGGAAGCAAGGGAAAAAATGAACTATTGGGACTTCATCAAGATCAAAAACTTTTGCACAGCAAAGGAAACAGTCAACAAAACCAAAAGACAACTGACAGAGTGGGAAAAGATATTTGCAAACGACATATCAGATAAAGGACTAGTATCCAAAATCTACAAAGAGCTTAGCAAACTCAACACCCAAAGAACAAATAATCCAATCAAGAAATGGGCAGAGGACATGAACAGACATTTCTGCAAAGAAGACATCCAGATGGCCAACAGACACATGAAAAAGTGCTCCACATCACTGGGCATCAGGGAAATACATATCAAAACCACAATGAGATACCACCTCACACCAGTCAGAATGGCTAAAATGAACAAGTCAGGAAATGACAGATGCCGGCGAGGATGTGGAGAAAGGGGAACCCTCCTACACTGTTGGTGGGAATGCAAGCTGGTGCAACCACTCTGGAAAACAGCATGGAGGTTCCTCAAAAAGTTGAAAATAGAGCTACCTTATGACCCAGCAATTGCACTACTGGGTATTTACCCTAAAGATACAAACGTAGTGATCCAAAGGGGCACGTGTACCCGAATGTTTATAGCAGCAATGTCCACAATAGCCAAGTTATGAAAAGAACCTAGATGTCCATCAACAGATGAATGGATAAAGAAGAGGTGGTATATATATACAATGGAATACTATGCAGCCATCAAAAGAAATGAAATCTTGCCATTTGTGACGGCATG
This sequence comes from Taxidea taxus jeffersonii, assembly GCA_003697995.1. Classification (NCBI taxonomy): domain Eukaryota; kingdom Metazoa; phylum Chordata; class Mammalia; order Carnivora; family Mustelidae; genus Taxidea; species Taxidea taxus. Next base: position 48,179 of record ML109670.1, on the reverse strand, counting down.
GATGGAACTAGAGGGTATTATGCTTAGCGAAATAAGTCAATCGGAGAAAGACAACTGTCATATGATCTCCCTGATATGGGGAAGTGGAGATGTAACGGGGGGTGGGGGTTAAGGGGGTAGGAAAAGAATAAATGAAACAAGATGGGATGGGGAGGGAGACAAACCAAAAGAGACTCTTAATGTCATAAAACAAACTGAGGGGGCTGGGGGGAAGAGGGGTTGGGAGAGGGTGGTGGGGTTACATTATATGTTTAAATAAAGCTTAAATAAAAGAAAAGAAAAGAAAAGAAAATAGTGACACAAACTACCTCTGAACACATATTTTAAATTGTAGTTTATAATATCTGGAAAGAATTGTGGGATTTGAAGTATGTGAAGAAAATGAGAAAATGAAAGGATATTACTTAAAGTGAGTATCATCTCCCCAGAGCTAGACATAGGCCTTCCTCCGTCAGAGAAAGAGAGCTTCCCTGTGTAAGAGGTGTGATCTTTCTGGGCTATAAGGACTCTCCAACTGCAAGGCACCCATCTGATACAAACTACTAAGTAAAACTTGTTCTTGTCCTCTTCAGTGGTAAACTCTAGCTATAGGGCCTCCTTGCTGTTACTCAAATAAGCTGCACAGATTCTTGCCTAAGGCCTTTGCATTGGCTGGTCCTTCTCTCCAGAACATTTGCCTCCCCCCATACATTTGCAGGGCCCATTCCCTTGCCTCCATAAGTCCCTGCTCAAATGTCAACTTCCCAGTGAAAACTTCTCTGAGCCATAACCTTCTCTGATTGATTTTTCTACCGAGCAACCCCCAGCCAAGTTCTTCTATTTAGCCCTTACTCAATTTTTTACCCACACACAAAGGTAAGCTCTAAAAGAGCAAGAATTGTTCCTGATTTGTTCACACTATATCCCTCATACCTAGAATGATGCTTGGCATGTAATAGGCTAAGCTGCCTTTGCACACACAATTCCTGCCATCTGGAATTCTCCTTCTCACCATTTAGGTTTCAGGTTAAATACCACCTCCTCAGAGAGGTCTTCCCTGGCCACACTATTTTAAGTACCCCCATTTCATCCTACTCATTTTTCTCCCAATAATAGCCTTTTACATTTTTTCCACATGTTTATGCATTTCCAAAATTTATCTTACTATTTCTTTACTTCTCAGATGTCAATTTCTCGCTGCTATAATGTAGATGACAGAGTATTTCTCCACCTTATTCACAGCTTACTCCCAAACCTAAAATGGAACACTGCCTGCCACATAGTAGGTACTCAGTAAATATTTGAGGAATGAATGAATGGGCTGGAGTCTTTTGTGCTTTTCATTGCTTTTTCTATGATGCTTATATTAACCAACCTCTAAGTGTTACTTTATGACTTTCTGTTTTGAGTAATCTGACCTGTAGTTCCTATATAAAACATGGCCTCATGTGGTAATGCAGTGTAAAATACTTCAGTCTTAGCATAAACAACAGCAATAACAAAATTCTAATTTAAGAATTTTATCCAACTACCATGGGGCTAATAAAGATAAGTTTCTCCAGCTCAACTTCCTGCCACAGACATCCTATTTCTGTGTTTTTACTCTTCTGAGTTGAATATACTCAGCAGCAAAAGTAAAATCCTTTAATCTTTCATTTTGGAGCCCATGTTTGAAATGGATTAAAGAGTAAAAGAAAATTAGTTTCCAAGCCCTCAATTTTCCAGGCCCACGGGCCTTCTCCCTCTCACTCAGAAATGAAGGTGGCTTCGAACCATCTGTTACTTCGCGTGAAACATTTCCCTCAGCTGTCATTGCTGATTGTTCCATTTCTTGTTTTATAAAAGGAGAAAAAGAAAGAAGAGAAAAGAGCCAAACACACACACACACACACACACACACACACACACACACAAAACCCACCCTCTGCTGGCCACCCGCATGCACAGCTTTGTTCACTGGTCCTCTAGTTTCCTTGGGAGACCCTGCCAAGAAGAAGCTCCACTTAGCTGACAACAGCCATTTCTCATTAAACCCCCAATTTAGGCAAGAGCCAGAGTGGAAAATTGCAAAACAGGAAGCTTGCAAATTGCATCAAAGCAATGCTATTAGACATGTAAGTAAAAGACCCTTTATGATGCCAGTTATTGGGATGAGACCTAGAATTCTATGGGGGGAATTTAGGGCTTTGTAGGACTCCTTTGGGACCTGGCTCCTCTTCATAGAGTTACGTCAATCCTGAAGATGTGTGTACCTACTGGCAATAACTCAGGTTGTTTTGAGAGGTAGAAATGCTGAGTAAATGTAGAGTGACCATGTGTCCTGATCTCTCAGCATACAGATCATATTATGCCTTTTGTCCCAAGGTAATTATTAAGAGCACCTCTTTTCTCTCTCAGAAGTATTCCTGTTTAGGTAATCAATCATAATGTCACCCTAACTAAAGATCTGTGTGGCTGATGAAGCAATAAGATTCTTGTTCTCATCCGTGGTGGATTGCAGGCTTGTTTGGATGGCAGAGAGAAATCTTGCCAAGTTTCAATGGTGTGCAATCAAGCATATCAACTGATTGAACTTTGGCTGGCTGGGATCACGGACAACCCATTTCAGACTGTCTGAATCCAGCTTTGGTGTCTCAAAAACTGAAGGCAACCAATCCCAGAGAAGCATTATAATTTGCCTCATGAGCCACCCAGAAAATTAAACTTAGACTCTGTTTACTTAGACTCTGGTTACTTTCTCCCCTCGGATTATTATTAAGCCCTGTGCTGGCCAACATGGTGGCTCCTAGCCAAAGATGGCTGTTGAGTGCTTGAAATGGGCTAGGTCAAACTGGGATGTTTCTAAGTACGGAATGCCCACTAGAATTTGGGGACTTAGAACAAAAAAGGTAAAATATCTCATTAATAATTTTGATATTGATTAGGTATTAAAATATTGATTCTTAGGCAAATCAGGTTATATAACATATATTATTTTTTTAAAGATTTATTTATTTATTTATTAGAGAGAGAGAGAGAGCGAGCTCAGGCAGACAGAGTGGCAGGCAGAGGCAGAGGGAGAAGCAGGCTCCCTGCTGAGCAAGGAGCCCGATGTGGGACTCGATCCCAGGACGCTGGGATCATGACCTGAGCCGAAGGCAGCCGCTTAACCAACTGAGCCACCCAGGCATCCCTAACATATATTATTAACATTATTTTCACCTGTTTCGTTTTTACTTTTGTAATATAGCTACTAGAAAATTTAAAATAACCAGCAAACTTATTTTTCTATTAGACAACACTGATCTAGCTCTTTTAATTTCTACCCAGGGAGACCCACTGAACTGGAACTAAGAAAAAGATTCAGTGTCCTTCAGACTGCTATGTGGCGATCTTTGTTTTCCTTGCATCAGATATTTACTAACACTTCTAGCCTTAAGTGAGATGACAAATATTAATAATCTACCACAGGGAGGAACTCACTAAATGTTAAAGCAGTTTTCCTTTCCTAGTGCAAATGATTTAATCTCTCTTAAACAATAATAGTTTTTGCTACTTAAAGCACACCCTTCCTATAAAACCAGTAAGGAAGAAGCTGCTTTATATGAATTCATCCTGTCAATCATTCATTCATACTCCCTTACTTCAGTGTCTATTACTAGCAGCATTTTTTATTTGTACCTTATATTTTATATATATTTGCCCCTATATTTGTATGGGTGGAATGTGAAATACACATATGTTCTCTTTGTAAAAGTTGCTGAAATTATCAAGTTGGCTAAGCTGTGAGTATGAAGTATAATTCATAGTCAGTGATTTAAGTGAAAATTGCTGAAGTGAAGAGCATAAATTAGATGTAAGTTTTGTTTCAGGAAGAGAATGGTGAATTTCAGGAGAAATGGGAAATCCTTTCAATATGTACCCAGTAAAACAGGACCCATATACCAGGGTCCAATCAAGCAGGTTATTGTCAACAGGTTAAAGATTTTGGATTGTATTCTAATTGAAATAGAAAGCCAACTTACTTTAAGAAGGGTCCAACTTATTTAAGAAGATCACTCTGGCTAATATAGGGATAATGAAAAAAACATTTAATAATGAAAGTGGGGAGGTTGGCTAGAGGGCTCTCAAGATGGTCCAGGCAGAAGATGATGGCAGCTTTGAATATACACTACAGCAAAAATAATTTAGGAGGAAAAAGCATGAAAAGGAAAGAAAATCCCATAATTGTAGCACCCACACACAAAGATAACACTCAGTAACATTTCTTTCCAGTAATTTTTCTACACATAAGGTTTGGCTTGATTGCATTTATACTGTATATGTAATTCAGAACAGAGCTTTTAAAACTTAATTTTATAGGATTTTTTTCATGTTCTAAAGTGCTTTATAAATATAACCTTTCATATCTGCATAATATTTTGTCAACAGCTAACATTGGCTACATAACTATCTCCTACTAGTGGTTATTTTAGATTGCATAAAACATTATGCTATTTTAAGTTACATTAAGTTTTTATTAACACATTCTCACTATTGAATGCCAAAAGGATAATTACTAGTCTAAAGGTGATGAACATAGGATGATTAAATGTTACAAAGTAATAAAGTCAAAATAAACACATTTTACTTTTGTTACAAATGAAAGTGCTAAAGTTTGTAGTTTTGTCTGAGATGTAGCTGGTGTTGATTTAATGACACCAGCTATACAGACAAAAAATTAAACTTCTATGGATTCTGCATATTTAAAATCTGAATTAAGAGCCAATAGCCACTTAAACGAAGTTTCAGGACACTATCTGACTTTGCTTTGGAGGCACTAGATTCAAACACCAGGAACTAAAATCTTAACAGAGAGGCATCCTGGTGGCTCCATTGGCCAAGCATCTGACCCTTGATTTTGGCTCAGGTCATGAACTCAGGGTTGTGAGTTCAAGCCCAAAACTTGGGGATCTGCACTCAGTAGGGAGTCTGCTTGAAATTCTCTCTTCTTCTTCCTCTGCCCTGCCCCCTGCCCTCTTTCTCTCTCTCTCTCTAAAATAAACCTTTAAAATCTTAACACAGAGAGGGAGAAAGTTGCTCCTTTTACCTCTTATATTCCTCCTCCTCCTTATTTTAAAATTTCTTTTACTTTAAGATAAATGGTTGGTAGACACCAAATAACTCACAAAACCCAAGTGTATTGTTTTCTGTCATAGTTTACATCTTTGGCATTTGTTCATTTTTAGTGAATTCTGACATTTTGCAGTTGACACGTGTCTTTGCCCATGACTGTAATGTTCTTTTGTCCGAGGCAGATGCTTCCTGGTTCTTTCACAGTGAGGTATTTAAAAGAGCTGTTGAATTTGAAGATGACTTGTTTTCTTCTATTAAAAAGATGAATGATCCAAAATTGCTTACCATTCCTACCACGACAAGTGGCTGATAGTAAGCAAGCTAGCTGGTATTTAAAAACATGAACACACTTGTTTTAATGAGGAATGAAAAATCAATTGCTTTTGAAGCAAGTATGAGCAGTAGAGAGAAAATTTGAAAAAAGATGCTTGGAAATGCTCCCTAGTTCATGATCTTGGTGCCAAAAACAGTATAGATTACCTATTTTTAAAAAATCAATCTGCACTATTGTAAAAACTGAAGACAATTTTCTAATCTTTTAAAAATCTTTTAGACTGAGAGTGCTGGTAGATTTTCAAACCCATGTTTTAACAACAAAAAAAAAGTGTAGCACCTTTTAATTTGTGGTAAAAATGGCCTGATATCAGGGAAAGGCAATGCCAATAACCTGTGCTAATGACAAGGGACTCTGGAGACCCAGCAAATTTTTTCTACTCATTCGGTCCTAGGAGTGTCCCTGCTCCCTACTGATCATCCCAATCATCTAGCCCACTTTTAAATATGAGATTATACAAAAAGTGTGTAAAACTCAGGGTGGCCAGCAATTAATTTATGCCAAACAGAACTTTAGTTAATAAATAAAAATCAAATGCCTGCCTCTGTTTGCATTTGAAAAACTAAATCCCCTTGAGCTGTCATGGTCTGTAAATCTGTTACTGATTCTACTCTGATGTGAGAATTGGTATGAAGTCCTTTTTATGAACTATAATTCTTTCAAATTCAGTCCCCAAAGCAGCAAGAGTGCCTAACTCCATCAATTTTCATATTCAATTAATATCAGTATTCTTATAAAGAACTTTTATTTACATGGCTGTTCCTTCTTTTTCATAAATTACACTAATTAAAAAAATTAATCTCTGCATAAGCAAAGTTGGTGTTAATCTATCCTTCTGTCTGAGCATTGTCTTTCAACATTAGTTATAAATTGCTTTAGTCTTTTCAAGGAAAAATGCTTATTTTTCTGTAATATTTTTTGGATACATTTAAGCAAGGACCACTGGAATATTAGTGCTTTGATCCCAACATGCTTCACTTGGATGAGTGGGCGTCTATTTCTTTTTTTTTTTTTAAAGATTTTATTTATTTATTTGACAGATGGAGATCACAAGTAGGCAGACAAGCAGGCAGAGAGAGAGGAGGAAGCAGGCTCCTTGCTGAGCAGAGGGCCTGATGCGGGGCTCGAAGTGGGGCTCGATCCCAGGACCCTGGGATCATGACCTGAGCCGAAGGCAGAGGCTTTAACCCACTGAGCCACCCAGGCGCCCCTGGGCGTCTATTTCTTCTATTTTTATATTATAGTTGAAAAAGCAAAAGTACCCTAGTGATGAAGGGTTTACCCAAGCTTCACAATGAATGGACAGCAGATTTCTCAAATGGAACCCAGTTGTTTGTTATTTAGGCTTTCCTGATATATACCTTCCAGAGGATTTGTGATATATTGTTTTATTTAATTGTTTTTAAAATTTAATTTCTACATGGAAGATAGGCTATTGGTTTAGAGCATAGGCATAACAGAAGTCAGTAATGAATGGCTGTTGTCCATTATAAAACAGCCTTTTTGATAAGTTTGAGCCAAGATGTGACAAATATTATAGTAAAAATTATGCTATTTACAGTCATTTATTACAGTTAGGAAGTCCTGGCATCAAATTTGACTTATATGGATTTTATTGAGCAGGAGGGAGTTGGTTTAGTTGCCAAAGTTTCTTTCTTTTTTTTTCTTTTTAAGGATTTTATTTATTTATTTGACAGAGAGATCACAAGTAGTCAGAGAGGCAGGTAGAGAGAGGGGGGGAAGCAGGCTCCCTGCTGAGCAGAGAGCCTGATGTGGGGCTCAGTCCCAGGACCCTGAGATCATGACCCGAGCTGAAGGCAGACACTTAACCCACTGAGCCACCCAGGCGCCCTTACCAAAGTTTCTCTTTTAAGGGGCTCCTGGGTGACTCAGTTAGTTAAGCATCCAACTCTTGATTTTGGCTCAGGTCATGAGATCAAGCACTCTGTTGGGCTCCATGCTAAGCATGAAACCTGCTTAAGATGCTCTCTCTCTGCCTCACCCCCCTCCACCCCTGCCACAGTCACCCACACTCTCTCTCTAAAAAAAAGATGAAGAAAAAACCTTTCTATTTTAAAACACAAGAGTTTTCTATTCTCTGGTTTTGAACATGCAAGGTTATTAGCTGTGGCTCCTCTAACGTTTCCTGCATGTAACTTGATTTTATTAAATTTAGTATAAGAGGAGCAGAGATTTCAAATTAGAAAGGTAAAAAGATATCACAATTATTTAAAGAGACATCATTGTAGCAGTTTTATATCAACCTATCTGTAGACGTTATAATCTTCTACATTAAATGATTTCATATTTTTAAGCAAAGGCTCAATTCTTAAGCTGTCTTAAAGGAATCAAAAAACACATTTGTATGAAGAATAAGACCCTGACTCCATGAAAGTGTGTCAAGCTGTGTAGCTTCATTGCTCACTGAGTAAACAGCACTGAGTAACTGCATTTCCATCAGGAGCTATTTGTTCAACACCAGTGTGCCTGGAAGTGCTCAGGGTACTGTGCATAATGCACTGGAGATGTGCACTGGGGGACTGCCCATTTTATCTGAGCATCAGTTTTAACTCATGAAGAAGGTTCATTGAAATGGCATCAGATAAATCAGAAACAGACTCAATCCAGTATAAAACTAGCTACAAAGGCTTCTCTGCTTCATAATTTGTTTTTCAAAGAAATATTGTGGGTGTGTGAAATCAAAGGTCCTTCTTAATATGAGTATCCTGCTACTCCAGCCTCCTTTCTCAAGGCATCTTACCCCAAACCTATGTCCCCACCTAACGTTTTCTCAGGCTTGTCATGCTTCAACACACTGTTCATTCTCTATTCACGGCATCCTTTTGGAATGGAATCCTATGGCTCCTCCTTTTCCAGGTCTGCCTGGCAAATGTCTCTTCATCCTACAACTCAACCTTCAGGTAAGCTATGAAGGCCTTTCTGAAACATTTTTACTTTCTATGCCTCCCTCTATAGTCATCAGCTAGGGCTGCCATGACGAGAAGTACCAAGGCCTTGGGAGCTTAAACAACTGTAACTGAGTAACTCACAGGTCTAGAGGCAGAAGTCCAGAATCAAGGTGTTGGCAGGGTTGGTTCCTTCTGAGGCCTGTGAGGGATAGCTCTGTCCCAGACCTCTCTCTTTGGTTCTTTCCCCCTGTCTCACCACACTGCTTTCCCTCTACATGTATCTATATCCAAACCTACCCTTCTTACAGAGTCACCAATCACATTGGATTAGGGCCTATCCTAATGACCTCATTTTTTTTTTTTAAAGATTTTATTTATTTATTTGTCAGATAGAGAGAGAACAGGAGCGAGCACAGACAGACAGAGTGGCAGGCAGAGGGAGAAGCAGGCTCACCGCCAAGCAAGGAGCCTGATGTGGGACTTGATCCCAGGACGCTGGGATCATGACCTGAGCCGAAGGCAGCCACTTAACCAACTGAGCCACCCAGGCGTCCCTAATGACCTCATTTTTAATTTGATTGCTTCTGTAAAGACTAACTCCAAATAAGAACACATTCTAAGGTACTGGGGATTAAGACTTTGATATATAGGGGCACCTGGGTGACTCAGTTTGTTAAGTGTCTGCCATTGCCTTGGATCATGATCCTGGGGTCCTGGAATCAAGGCCTGCGTAGGGGCTTCCTGCTCAGTGGGGAGTCTGCTTCTCTCTGCTCCCTGCCATTTTCTCTCTCTGTATCTCTCTCTCTCTCTCTCGCAAATAAATAAGTAAAATATTTAAATTTTATTTTTATTTTTTTAAAGATTTTATTTATTTGACAGACAGAGATCATAAGTAGGCAGAGAAGCAGGCAGAGAGAGAGGAGGAAGCAGGCTCCCTGCTGAGCAGAGAGCCCCATGTGGGGCTTGATCCCAGGACCTTGAGATCATGACCTGAGCCAAAGGCAGAGACCCACTGAGACATCCAGGTGCCCCAAAATATTTAAATTTTTAAAAATACTTCAACATATAAATTTTGGAGGACACAATTCAACTTATAATACCATCTTTTATTTTTTTTCCTATTTATGTTATGATAATTTTTTTCACAAGTGTATTTTCTTCGCATCTCCCACAAGGTCATAAACCTTTGCAGAGTGGAAACTTCCTTGCAGTTAAGTGAGGTGATGTATTGGAGTTTTGGCAGAGATATCAGTGAAGATGTGGATGGGACTCCCAGGAAAAGAGGAGCAGAGTAACTGGCCTATTTTATTTTTTGCCTTTTGCTCTTTCCCTTTTTCCTACCAGAACCCAGGGGCCATGCTCCAGAGGTGAAATGACTTCTATGAAAAGGTAAATAGCTCAGAGTAAGAATGGCTAAATGAAAGAATAGAAAATATCTTTACTTCACCTCAGTCTTGAAAGATACTTTCTTAGTATATGATTCTAAATTAATGTTCATATTTTCAGCTCCAACAGATGATTGTTATCATTGTTGCTTTTGAGAAGTTAGCCACCGCACTGACTGCTTTTTTTTTTTTTTTTAATCTCTGTCTTTAGTGTTTTGCTTCACTGTGATATACTTAGATATAAACATTTCTCTTGTTGGGATGCCTGGGTGGTTCAATTTTTTAAGTGTCTGACTCTTGATTTTGGCTCAGGTCATAATCTCAGGGTTCTGGGATTGAGCCCCTCGTCAGGCTCCCTGTTCGGTGTGGAGTTAGCTTGTCCCTCTCCCTCTGCTCCTCCCCCTTGCATGATTTCTCTCTCTCTCAAATAAATAAATAAGAAAAATCTTTAAACCAACAATAAAAACATTTCTCTTGTTTATCATATTTGTGACTCACTGGCCTTCTTGAAAATGGGTATTAAAGTCTCTCAGCAATTAGAGAAAATTCTCAGCCATTATTTCTTCAAGTACTTCTTTATTCCCCATTATCTTGATTATTGCCCTCTGAAACTTTAATTAACGTATGTCAGACATCTCTACATATCCTCTATGTCTTTAACCTCTCTTTCATATTGTCTATCTCTTCATCTCTCTGGGCTATATTCTGTATAGCTTCTTTAGCTATGTCTTCTAATTGACTACTTCTTTATCTGTGTCTGTCTCATCTGCTGTTTATATTGCATTATTAATTTCAATCTGTATGTTTATGACTTCTAGAATTCTTGAAGTTTTCTAGTAATATTTTGCAAATATATTTTGTTTTTTAAAAATTTCTTGTTCATATCTTCAAACTTTCTTCTATTTCTCAAAACATTTAATATGGTCATTTCTTTTTTATATGTAGTGTCTGATAATTCCAATATATGAAGTCTTTGCAAGACTGAGTCTCCTGTTTATTGTTTTTGGTTTTCACTCACAGTGTCTTGGTTCCTGTGTATCTTGTGAAATTTCACTGTAACCTGATCATTTTTCTTATACTGTTATCACTGGGACCTCTTGAAAGCCTGGGTTGAAATTCCTCTAAGAGGATTTGGGTTTGTTTTACTTGCATAATATGCTTAGGGGCACCATTAACCTGCATCCACATTATAGTTGATCCTTGAACAATGTAGGGGTTAGGAGAACTGACCTCCTAGCACAGTTGAAAATCTATATATAACTTTTGACTTCCCCCAAACATAACTACTAATAGCCTACTGCTGACTAGAAGTTTTACTTTAACACATATTTTGTATGTTATATGTACTATATACCATATTCTTGCAATTAAGTAAGCTAGAGAAAAGAAAATGTTGCTAAGAAAATTATAAGGAAAAACATTTACAGTACTATATGAATATTTTTTTTAAAGATTTTATTTATTTATTTGTCAGAGAGAGTGAGCACAGGCAGACAGAGTGGCAGGCAGAGGCAGAGGGAGAAGCAGGCTCCCTGCTGAGCAAGGAGCCCAGTGTGGGACTCCATCCCAGGACTCTGGGATCATGACCTGAGCCGAAGGCAGCCGCTCAACCAACTGAGCCACCCAGGCGTCCCTATATGAATCTTTATTGAAAAAAATCCATGTGTAAGTGGATCCATGCAAACTGGGTTGTTCAAGGATCAACTATATATTTTCGATGTTTTTATTTTTTTAATTATGTTATGTTAGTCACCATACAGTACATCATTAGTTTTTGATGTAGTGTTCCATATGCTTTTTAAAACACAAAGATATCATGAAGTAGATTTCTTTTTTAAAATTTTTTTAAAGATTTTATTTATTTATTTGACAGACGGAGATCACAAGTAGGCAGAGAAGCAGGCAGAGAGAGAGGAGGAAGCAGGCTCCCCGCTGAGCAGAGAGCCCTACATGGGCTCGATCCCAGGACCCTGGGATAATGACCTGAGCTGAAGGCAGAGGCTTAACCCACTGAGCCACCCAGGTGTCCCATGAACGAGATTTCAAACCCACATGAAGTCAGGCTTGTGGCTTTAAACTCTTGGGAGAGATTACCCTCATCTCTTACCCAGCACCCAGCACGTGAATGGTCCCTTCTGGGGACACTGTCACACTGAAGGGATAGTGTTTTGGATGCTGGCTTTATGTTGGGTGTTTTCTATTGGCTTTAGCTCCTTGTATGAACATTAAATTTTACTTCCTGGCTCCTACATTTCATCAAGCAGCAGCTCAAATTTTCCAGGGTATGGTAGGAAAACACTCAGAAAGAAAGACAAGTCTGGCCATTTTTTGCTCCATGGGGTCCATGTTTTTCCCTTTGTCTTTTGAGCCCTGAGTAGTCCTTCTCTATGTAAAGTTGATACATCTTGTATTTTCTCCAGCGTTCCAGTTGTTTCAAGTAGGGCATCATTCAAGGTTAACTATCTCCCATACTACCAGGGATAAAAATAAAAATAATTGTTTACATGGTGAAAAATTTGAAAATAAGCCAAATATCTACCATTAAAAAATTGGAGGTATGTATACACCATAAATGTCATGAAGCCACTACATGGAATGTTATAGATGCATATACTGACATAGAAATATCTCTAACACATATTTTAAATTAAAAAAAAGTGCACAACAGTATGTGTAATATGATTCTGATTATGTAAAAAATAGGAAAAGTATATGCTTTTGTAAGGAAACATTCTTATTTGAATGAACACAAAATGATATAGATGTTTACATGCTGAAACAAAAGAAATTTTTTGTAGTTTTTTTTTCTACTTTCAAAAAGTGGGAATATGGGGCACCTGGGTGGCTCAGTGGATTAAGCCGCTGCCTTCGGCTCAGGTCATGGTCTCAGGGTCCTGGGATCAAGCCCCGCATGGGGCTCTCTTCTCAGCGAAGAGCCTGCTTCCCCCTCTCTCTCTTCCTCCCTCTATGCCTACTTGTGATCTCTCTCTCTGCCAGATAAATAAATAAAAAATCTTAAAAAAAAAAAAAAGTGGGAATATATTCTTTCTCTACTTCGGTTTATTTAATAATAAATGCAGGTTTAAAGGAATAAATGAGATAAGGCATCTCAAACACTTAGTACAGTGTCTGACACATCATGGGAACTTAATACATTTTCACTTATATTACTATTTTCATTTAAAAGTGAAAATTATTGGGCGCCTGGGTGGCTCAGTGGGTTAAGCCTCTGCCTTTGGCTCAGGTCATGATCTCAGGGTCCTGGGATCAAGTCCCATATCAGGCTCTCTGCTCGGCAGGGAGCCTGCTTCCTCCTCTCTCTCTCTCTCTCTGCCCCCCTCTCTGCCTACTTGTGATCTCTGTCTGTCAAATAAATAAATAAAATCTTTTTAAAAAAGTGAAAATTATTGTTGGGGTATAGCAGGATATAATGGCGATTTACTGCTATACTACATATCAGTACCAGCCCTTGGATATGAAACTTTATCTTTTGATTAAAAGTACTGATCTGCTCCCAAACTATAGCTTATAGATCACTTACTTCACTTGCTACCTTCAGATAAAAAGTATTACTCCAAAAAACGAGTTTAAAAATGTGATCTGTGGGGCACCTGGGTGGCTCAGTGGGTTAAAGCCTCTGCCTTCGGCTCGGGTCATGACCTCAGGGTCCTGGGATCGAGCCTCACGTCGGGCTCTCTGCTGAGCAGGGAGCCTGCTTCCTCCTCTCTCTCTGCCGCCTCTCTGCCTACTTGTGATCTCTGTCTGTTGAATAAATAAATAAAATATTTAAAAATAAATAAATAAATAAAAATGTGATCTGTGATCAGATGAGTTTTTAAAATGCCAGGTTATACAAAGTACAATGTTTCGTTTCTCTCTTTTGTTTTTAGCAGAAATTGTCAAGGCTGTAAGATTCTGTTATGCATTGTGAGTCTCAAAAAGGGAAATCTTGTGTGACACATTTCCCAAACCTACTGAATTCTGGAATCCCTTCTCTGAAGCATCTCTAGGGATTTCTCATCCCTGAAATGCCTTTTAGGAAATACTTCCCTAGAACATAATACAGGTCACAAATATCATAATATCCATTTACTGGCTCTGAACAAATTATAAGTTTTTACAGCCAGGTTGTGGTGATGCTTAATGGACAGGGTATTCTCTCTTATCTTTCAATTTGTTTACAATAGACTCCAGGTATAAACACGGATTAGAATAAGGAAGTTCTTTTGAACTTCACTTTTGTAAGTGAAGGCAAGAGACCTTCCCTGTTCATGCTCGTTTGGATTAGCATTGACTAGTGCATGGAAATATGATGCATCTAGAGCTGTTTCTTGGCAAAATAACCTAAAGCCAAACAACAAAGGGCAGGCATGGAAAATTGAAGAGAAGAACGAGACTCCTTATTTCTTCTGTAACCACACACCCAAGCACCCTGCTAATTGGGAAAAACACACTGCCATCTGTAATTGGATGAAAAAGCACTTACTGCACATGCTTGGACTGCATAAAGGAAAACCCTATGACATCAGAAGGTATCAAAACAAAATATGAAATTGCTTAGCTGTAAGCTATGAATAAGGAGTGTATGCACCCTAAATATCTCCTTCCTCCACTTTTTACATCTGCTCATTGCACTATGTTTGGAGAGAGCTATTGTCTTGGTATTCTTCTTCCCTTTGAAAATATACCATTCAAATTCGTAAGTTTGTTCACTAGTACCTACTAACCAAAGGGCAGACATGGAAAAGAAGACACAGAACAAGACCCCTGATGTTCCTGTTCTTGCTGCTTGTTAGCACCTTTGGATATAGCCATCCCAAGAGCATAAACATTTGAAGAAAGACAAATTACAAGCTGGAGATAGACAGTGTGAGTTAACAGAAAAAGAATTGCTTCCATTTGGGAAATTAGGGGTTAGCATAGTTTTGCTTGTATAGTATGTTAACAGGGTTTGACTTATATTATTCCAGATCATGGAAGCAAGGAGTCCTTACCTCCAAGAGCTGTCTTCAAAGCAGAAAATCCTCTCCTCCTTGTAGAAGGAGAGATCTCTTTGGTGACATCAAAAGAACTTCCTTACTCTAATTTGCACAGAAGAATTGAATGGGAGCTTCTCCACTGTCTGGAATTAAACCATGAATTTTTACTTCTCAGTTATCAAAAAGCAAGAAATTGATGATGTGGGTTTCTAATTCTTCAAGCATGAAAGTGCTAACTAAATTCAGTACTTCCCAGCCCTTGCCTCTGAGTGGGTGTGAAGTATGGAGGGCACCGAGGAGAAGGAGGTATATGGGTTACTGTCCACATCTAGTAAATCCTCGCTTCTGAGAAAACTGAATATGATCATTCAATTAATAACAAGGAACAGAGCCTGGAATATGTCTTGTAGTGTCCTACATTTGTGAAAATTTTTCATCTGTGCTTTCTCGCTATCTGTGAAAGTGACAGTGAAAAATGGCTCTCCATTAATGCAAAAGCAAAATGTAATGCAGTAATGATGCTTGAAGCTTTCTGCAATGCTGAGATTTTTAGAAATCATTAATAATAAATTACCAGCAATGCCAAGGAAAGCCGATAGCGCTTCTCTTTGGTAGGTAAAACTCTCCATTATAAAATAATAATACGGTGGGTCGTATGTCACAGCCTTCAACAATTTTCTTTAAGTTATTTTACTTTAACACCAGAGTTACCAACATTGAATTCATTTTACAGATGGGAAAACTAAGACTATTCTATCAAATAATTGTTCTGAGATCATCAGCTTAGCTCCAGATTTAAATTAAGGCCTCTGACATAGTTGTTAATATGTCAGGCACAAGTAGAAGTCATTGGTTCATGAGTTGGGGTTGGAGTGGAGATGGGGTTCCATTAATCACAAACTCTGGGTCATTTATTTCACCCATCAAATTCAAGAAAAGGCAACAACATGATAAATTATTAAAAGGTAGACTTGGCCCATATTTTCCAGTATGTTGTTGGGGCCCCCAAGGGGAGTAAGCAAATGTTCTCTTAGAGAAAAGGAAACAAACACGAAGTCTGCAAACAACAAAGCAAAACGCTCAAGTCCAACACCCTTGTTTATCAGCTCAAGAAATCCATACTCAGTTGTTGGTGTGTAGGAGGGGTCCAAAGCAAGGAGCAAGTTCAGACACGCTCTGATAGGCTTCCCTCCTCTCATTTCCCTCAGTTCCACTCAACAATCATCCAAGAACCTGATGGCTTCCTCCAAATTACAGAGTCCAGAGGAATCCAAAATGGAAAGAAAATGGCCTAAGTATATCCAAATCCTAGAACCCTCAGAAAAGTACCTCATGTAGGATAATTCCTTCCAGTGCCATCATTTGAGACTTTCTGTTTGTAATATGCCTAATCAGTCTGTGGAAATAAGACTATCTCAGCTCTTGCTTCTTTCCTCTGAAGAAAATTCATAAGAAGGTGAATCCTGAGATATAAGTCCTGTGACTTTAACCAGGACACCTCCCTTCTTTGGATTTGTTCCCTTTATGGGTAATAGGAGGTGGGGAGGATTAAAACCAGGATTCCAAATCACAGACTCTCTAAAGAGCCCTGGACTACCTGATGGTTTAAGTGTTTTATGCTTCAAAATTATGGTGCTTTTTGGTTGAGCTGCATTGGTAAAAGTCAAAACTCTTTGACCTGGTTACAGGATGCATGTATATAACCTTTAATTTTATAAATTCCTAAGATGATCCACAAACAAATCAGAAATACAGAAAACCACATAAAATAACAAGTTCCTGAATATCTACCACCTTCCCTCCTTGGACAGTTGGCTTATGTTCATAGTTTGTAAAACAGCTGTAAATCATCTGTCTCTTAACTTCTTCATTTGGTCACAAATCTCAAGATTCTATTCTACGCAAGGAAGCGGATCTTTCCTCCAGCCTCACAACTATCAAAACTGTAGGCAGACTCAGTAAAAATGATTTAGGACAAGACCTTAAAATTTAAGCTGCTGTAAAGAAGAATGCATAATTTAAACCTCATATAATCTATGAACTTTATTCCAATCAGATATTTAACCAAACTTCTTATCAGACCTTAATAGACAGAAATTCAATTTTTTCTTTTAAGTTAAGCTTCAAAAGAATTAAAGGACAGATGAGGAAGAAGGAGGGGGGGAAATATGTTGAAAAATGGGTCTGATATGCCCTCACAAGGTTACTGGCCAATGCTGGTCAATGCTGAGAGAGAGAGAGAGAGAGAGAGAGAGAAATAGCCATGAATATACATTTCATTTTTCTGTAGGTGAATTAACCGTACAGGCTGTCATCTTCACTGTGTTTTCTCATGGAAAGGATTTCAAAACAACTTGTGAATAGGATCTCAACTGCCTTGGAGCAAGAGAAATGGCATCTCCCATCCTGGAATTCTAACAAGAAATTGCGGTGAAAGAGTTGATCTGGTTCTCTTTCTCATGACTCCTGATTCATATCCTTGACAGATTTAAATTTCTATGAAGGGGGAGCTCATTAATGTTTCTCTGAAACTGCCCTATATATATTTAGAGCCAATTCTCCTAAACTTGGCTTGCTCATCCTTGTGCAGCATCTTTAGGAAAAGTGATCCTGCCACATTAAATGGCCTTTGACAACCAGAGCCAGGAAAGTTCTCTGACACATTTGGACTAGAACTGGGGTCAGGGTCTAACATCCTGCAAGCACTCCTGGGGATTGCAACAAAGTTTCCATCTTTTCTCTTGTTTGCATTACTTCCTGGGAAGGTTCAAATTAGGCAAACGTAAATATTTTGATGCAGTGACATGATAAATACTCACAGTTAGGACTTGCAATTTCATTTTTGAAATGTTAGACCACAGGGGGTAAGACAAGCAGATAAAGCAAACTGAACACCACAAAGAAAAATCAATTAAGAGCCTCGAGGAGATGCTCTACAGCATAATCTCTAACAGAAAAAGCCCTCAACCTCAAGATGTTCAAAACAGAGTTCATGGTCTTCCCTCCCAAACCTGGCCCTCTACCCGATTCTTATCTTGAGGATGGCATTCCTATCAGATACATTTGCCCAAGCAAGAACCCAAGAAAACATTCCTGATGTCTCCCTTGCTCTCAGTCACCAGGTAGAATCCTTCCCCACATCTGGTTGCTTTTTACCTCTTAAATGTCTCTTAAATCTGACTCCTCTTCACCTCCACGATCTCCACCATCATTGCTCATCTGAGGAATGTGGAGTTGCTTAGCTTCCTCTAAGCTAATTCGGACCTTTTGCAATCCATTCTCATGCCACAGCTAGAATAATCTTTTTCCAAACAGTATAAACCTGCTTTAACACCCTTGATCACTTTCCACTTACTCTGGATAAAGTCCAAGACCTGTAACATGGCCTACAAAGCCCAAGGCGTTCCGGCATTGCCCACCCTGCCAACTTGATTTTGAGCTACTTTCCTTCATTCCCTGTGCTTCCATCCCTCGGGCCTCCTCCCAGCTCCTCAAACCTACGAGGGAATCTACTGCTGCCCCGATGCCCGATGCCTGCTGTGTCAGCTCTTTGCCTCACACTTCTGCTTCCACTCACCTAATTAACCCGTATACGTCTTTTAGATCTGAAATCAAGTGTCCCCTTTTTAGGAGAGTCTTTTCAATTTCCTCAGTTTGGGTCATGTTCATTGTTAGAGAATTGTCTTCCTTTCCTGCAAAGCACTGAGCCAATATACAATTTTACATTAATTTCTGTGCTTATTTGATTACTATTTGTGTCCCTTACTCTGATGCAATGTTCGCTACCTCAGAGACTGTGTCTGATTTTTCTCCCTATTTTTTTTTCTGTTTCCTTTCTTTTTTTATTATTATTATTTTTTTTCTTTAAGCTTTTTTTATTTAAACGTATTGTATTTTTTTGTTCTATCAATTTCAGAGAGAAGTATGCTTAAAAGCTTCCACTGGTTGTGGATTTGCCTATTTCTCCTTTAACTTTATCAGTTTTTCTTTATATATTCTGAACCTACATTATTAAATACTACAAACTTAAGACTGTTCAACTATTCTGTTATCCTAGAATATTAATCCTTTCAGAGCTTTTAAATGGTCCCTATTTACCATACGATTTGCTTTGTTTGATACCAGTACACCCATGCCAACGTTCTTTTGGTTAGGATTTGTAGCACGTGTTTTTGCTTATTCTTTACTCTTATTCTTTCTGTATCCTTGCATTTAAGGTGCTTCTCATGTAAGTAATCTACTATTGGGTCTTGTTATTCTTAATGTAGTCTGACAATATAAATTTTTAAAATTGTTTGCAATTGTTAATTATATTTAAACAAATATAATTGCTGAAATGCTTAGGTTTAAATTTACCATCTTACTATTTATTTTTCCTATTTATCCCACTTATTCTATGTTCTCTCCCCCCACGCTTACCTTCTTTTGCATTAATCAACTAGGTTTTACTACTCCATTTTTTTGACATTTTGGCAGTTACAAAACCTTTTGGCATTGTTTCAGAGGTTACTTTAGAGATTCAACATGAATCTTGACTTCATTAAAGTATAATTTATGACAGTATATTTTAATCAATTCCTATACAATGAAAGGACATTTAAACACTTTGACGTTACTTATCTTCATTCTGAACTTTATGCTCTCATTGCCATCTATTTTAATTCTACATATATTTAAAAACCCATGACATTGTTAGTATTGTTCCTATACAGTCGATATTTATTTAGATATACCTACACATATCCTTTCCTTACTATTTGTTCTTTCCTATAATTTTTGCTGTGATTTAGCTTCACTTTTTTTTCTGTCTGAAGACCTCTTTCGTGTATTTCCTTTAATGCAAGTATTGGTGATGAATTCTTCCAGAAAATATAGTAAATCCAGCAAATATTTTGGGGGGAAAAAAACAGAGAGGAAAGGGACTTTTTGAAAATCTAGGAGAAAAATGGAAGGAGTTCCAGTGGATAAAAGTGAGTTCCATGACATGTCGATTTTTTTAAGTGGGCCAGACCACACTATAGTGTCTAGGTATGCATATTCGGATAGTCAAAGTATAAATACAAGAAAGAGATTAAAGGTTATGGGCTGTTTTTACGGAAATCCATGCATTGTGATTAGGATAGCACATAGAAGAGGTTTCTGATGGGCTGGTAAAGTTCTATCTTTATGGTGGTTACAAAGATGTCTGTCTTAAAATCGTGTATTAAACTCCATGTTTGTTTTGGGTGGTTTCTGTGTCTGTGTTTTATTTAATAATAAAAAGATAAAAATAAAAATTTACTAAATTTTATCTTCAGTATTGAAGGACAATTACTATAATATTCATTTGGAAGGGGTATTTTGCACCTTAGAACGGGACACTGATGTCTTTGGCATCTATACTTTTTCTTAAGAATTCAGCATTAAGTCTTGTACTTTTGAAGATAGTACAGTTTTTCCTCTAACCACTTTTAACATTTTTATCTTTGTCTTTGGTTTCCAACAGCCTTATTATGGTGAACCCTGATGTAGTTTATTTGTTTCTATCCATCATGGAATTCACAGAGTTTCTTATGCATATGGCTTGATGCCTTACGTCAGTTTTGGAAAAAATCTCTTCAAATATTGCTTATTCCCATTCTCTTTCTCCTCTTTGTGGCACTACAATTATGCATTTATACATAATAATTTACAATGTCTCCTGTATCTCTTTCCTTCTTTTCCTCCATCTTGCATCCCTTCTTTGTGGTTCAGTCTGGTATTTTCTTTCTTTCTTCTTTTTTTTTTAAAGATTTTTATTTATATTTATTTGTTATATATAGAGAGAAAGCGAGCACAGGCAGACAGAGTGGCAGGCAGAGGCAGAGGGAGAAGCAGGCTCCCTGCCGAGCAAGGAGCCCGATGTGGGACTCCATCCCAGGACTCTGGGATCATGACCTGAGCCAAAGGCAGCCGCTCAACCAACTGAGCCACCCAGGCGTCCCTCAGTCTGGATATTTTCTACCAACTGACATTCTGGTTCACCATTTCTCTCTTCATCTATGTTCATTGTGCTCCTAATTCATTTACAAATTTTAATTTCGTTTATTTTCTTTTTCAGTTCTAGAATTTCCTTCTTATTCCTTTTAAGAGATTCACCTATTGATTTATAATAACCTGTTAAAATTCTCTATCTTGCTGTCACTTTTCTTCAATATATTTAACATAGTATTTAAAATGTGAGTCTGATAACTCCAGTGTCTGTAGAGCATCTGAATCATCTACAGATCTGTTTCTACCATCTTCGAAATTTTTTTTGCTCACTGGATTGTCTCCTGATATACTAGAAGTTTTTTAAAATTCTGAATATTGAACACTTTTGTATGAAAAATTGGAGGGATGATTTGAGGCTCTGGGTGACATTATCTTTTTTTTTTTTTT
>ML109670.1:0-27000 GCA_003697995.1 Taxidea taxus jeffersonii | reverse complement strand
CCCGATGTGGGACTCGATCCCAGGACGCTGGGATCATGACCTGAGCCGAAGGCAGCCGCTTAACCAACTGAGCCACCCAGGCGTCCCGACATTATCTTTCTTAACAGGGGATATCTTCTAGGTGGTTTGGCCAAGCAAATGACCTTAATCCAACCTCAGCTGAAACTGCTTTGGGTTTTTGTGAGAGCTGGTCTGTACCTACTTTGCCTCCTAGCCTGTTGCCCTGGATAGCTCCCAACTGAAAGCTGGGTGTTTCTCAGTGCTGCTCCTCCTCCTAAGCAGGCTGTGAACTCCAATTTTGTCCCATGAGATTGCTGAAAACTCCCTATAGCCACTTACAATCCTGCCCATACTTCCAGGAGAAAGTAGAGCTGCATATGAATCTGACTTCTTCCCATATACCTTTGCTTTGGAATCTTATCTACTCATTCCCTTGCTGCCTTGGCAGCTCTTGTATACCTTCAAACAGATTTCTTTCTTTATTATTTTTTTTATCCAAGTTTCCCAATTATTCCTTCTGGAAGGGTCTAGTCTGATAGAAGCTAATCTATCCTAGTTACAAAGAAATGTCTGTCTTAAAATGACTACTATTTATTGAGCATGGACTCAGAGGCCCTGTCATTTTCTCATAGCACCCTGAAGTTTTCCACTGTGCTACTCTTTACAATTTTTAACTAATTATCTTTATGTTTCCTTGTTTAACATCTGGCTCCCCCTTCTCAGTTGCAAGTCAGGAGGCATCACTTCTGGTATCTAGCTCAAAATCAACAATTCAATAACTTTTTAGTGAATGAGTGCAGACTTTGGGGCTAAGAATTTTATTTTATTTTATTTTAGATTTATTTATTCATTTGGAAGAGAGAGAGAGAATGGAGAGGCAGAGGGAGAGGGAGAGAGAAACTCAAACAGGCTGCTCTGAGTGCAGAGCTGACCTGGGGCTCCATCTTACCACTTGAGATTACAACTTGAGCTGAAATCAAGAGTCGATAACACAACCAACAGTGCCACCCAAGCACGCGTTGGCTAAGAATGTTGCATACATTGTCATTTAATCCTCACCATAAGCATAGGAAGCAGGTATCATTATCCCCATTTTAGAGAAGAGACAAAGGAAAATTAGATAACTGCACCACTCCTAGTGTTATCATATATTGGATGTTCTGTTAAACTCCTCTTCTTGGGCATTTAAATCATTAAGTTTTTGCACCCTATACATGCAGCCAGCTTTTTATTTTTTAATATGCAGGCTTTTAAAGCATCCTTCAATTCCTTGTCTTCATTTTCCTTTTCCTCCTTTTTTTATATTCCATATCTTGCTTTTTGCGGCCTTGATGCTCATCAGCATCTCATTAGCAAATGAACTAGAGAAATAAAAGATGATAAAAATCACCACAGCAAGGTGTCTGTGCTCCAGAAGCCAAGGGAAGGGCAGCTTCTCCTCTCCCCTCAGGCCTCAAAGGACAGCTTGGGACCTGGCCTCACTCATTAAAAACAAATTCTTAAAGTTGTTTCATTTTATTTATTTATTTTTTTAAAAACATACTTTATTTAAGAGGAGCTTTAGGTCCATGCAAAACTGAGCAGAAAATACAGAGTTCCTATGTACCCCTTGCCATACACACACACTCACACAGAGTGGTACATTTGTTCTCTTCGATAAACCCATACTGGCTTATTCATTTTTATCCCGCTGTCTAAAACCATCTGGGATTGTGTGTTTGCTCAATTTCAGCCATCTACTGTGAAGAGTCCTCTTTGAACCTGCAGTTAAAATGTAAAAATCTCTGCTTCTTTGTCAGCATTTATTCTGTTCCTAACATGCTGCAAGAAAATTCAGTTACCCCTGAACTTGGACCCCTCCAGCACATTTCTGTGTTGGCATGCTCAAACCAGGCAATTAACTCAAATACTTCATCCTTAAAGGAAATCAGGTACTGAAAGCCATAAGTGATCACACTGTCAAGTTGAGTCTGAAAACTTTGTGATGCTTTCACACTCCCAGTGCTCTCCCACCCTGCCCACCAGACCAGGCTCTGGCTCCTATCCTACCACATCTGTGAAGCCTGGCTTAAAAGTGCTCATCCCACAATTTTTTTTTTCTCTTTTGCACCATATCTGTTATCAAACTATCCTTGATAAAGTCATTAACCCCCTCTGAGCTTCAGTCCCCTCATTTGCAAGTGTGGATCAAAATACTTCCGGACATATTTGTAGGTAAATTTAAATGTATCTTAATGTGTCTGTGTTCAATACACAGCAGATATGCACCAAACACCCGTACTCCCACTCTCCTTTCCTGCCCAGGTGCGTCTGGAGAGTAGGTGCGGCGTGTGAGAGACAAGACAATAAAACTATATGAAAATGGGCTTGGACATAGAGAGCAGCAGAGAATAATACCTCAGTGACATCAAGTCCTCTCTGGGTTTGTGCAGAAAGCAAGTTATGAAGTAGCTGAAGGGAAAGGAAGAATGGGGGACAAGGGGTACCCCTGTATGGGCACAAGGAAGCAGAGCACGAAATGGTAACCATGTGTGTATCCCAGTGGGGACTATGCTTTTGGTTCAGGAGTCAGGGGACATGGGTAGGATTCACCCACATGAAGAAGGAGGGGACAGATTTCCAACAGGGGTTCTGCAGAGAGATTTTTAACTCTAGGCACAAAGTGAAGCCATTCCAGGGCTCTCAGAGGACAATGAGTTAGACCCGTTTGATAGCTGTGGGGGGCCCTGAAAGGTCAGGAGGAGCTTGATAGGAAAGCTCCTCGAATGGGTGAGAAGGATGGAATTTATCCTGCAATCATAGAGAAGCTAGTAGGACACCTGGAGCTGGCATGTCACATAATGCCTGAGACAATGGGGCAGCACAGAGGACTGTGGAACGAGCCCGGAGTCTGGGGAACAGGTATGAAGTTCCTACAACAGTCCTGTATGAGCTGATAAGGCCTCGCTCCAGGGCAGCAGTGGAAATGGAAAGGAAGGGATTTATGTTCAAGCATTGTCTTCTAAAACATTTCTGTGACCTCCACTTCTTTTGGATTTTTTTCCAGTCACCATTATATGATAGAGTACAGGTGTTTAAATAAGCTTTTCATTTGATGAGCACTAAAAAAAAAAAAAGGAAAGAAAAAAAATCTATTTAGAAGTAGAAGAAGACAATAAAATGGACTTGGTTCTGAGGGCTTATTTTTAAAATATTGTAAAGGAATGGCTTAGCAAACCCTCCTCTGCCACCACCATTCAAGAGAGATGCCTAATATGATATAATTAATTATAAATGATGTAACATCGGAACTGGAGCTGTTCCACTCAGAAAGCAAAGAGCAGAACTATGGCCGCTTTTGGGGTTTCTCTTCAAAGGTAGACAGGCTCAGCACAGGCAGAAAGAAACAAACGCTCAGTTAACATGAGTGGGTGTATTGTTCTAAAACGGGCAAGCGAAGGTCATGGTGATGGGGAAATTCAGTGACCTGGTAAGAGCATTGGCTGGGGCTCTGTCCGGCGAGGAGGAAGGAGATAATGGAGCTGTGAGGCCTGCAGCCTTCCCCCCTGCTCACAGAACTGTAGCCCTCCCCACCCTCCCTGCCCTCTGCAGGGACCAAACATGGGTCTTGGAGGAGCCCGAGGAGAAAGATGTTGGGGTGTATCGAGAGGCAGCAAAGGATCAAAAATGGGGCCAGGGTTGTGTTACCAAACTCAGAGACTTGGAAGGAGGCCCTCTGGGGAGTGAGCCGGAAGGAAGAGGGTCCCAGCCTGAGTGTAGGCTGGGCGGCCATCAAGGGCTGAGAGCCCTTCTGTGCTGAGTCCAGGGGCTCTCCTGCTGCCGTCCCACCTCATTCTCCCCTCCATGGTGGACCTCAAGCCCTGGTTTATATATTAAAAACTGGGAAGCTCAGAGGCCTGCGGTAGGTCATCCCAGACCTTACATGGCCGAGCCAGGACTGAAATCCA
Organism: Taxidea taxus jeffersonii; assembly: GCA_003697995.1. Taxonomy (NCBI): domain Eukaryota; kingdom Metazoa; phylum Chordata; class Mammalia; order Carnivora; family Mustelidae; genus Taxidea; species Taxidea taxus. Next base: position 23,053 of record ML109670.1, on the reverse strand, counting down.
GGTGCACCTCCGTCCGTGGAGCTCTGTGTGCCCTGTTACGACAGTTACTATGATGAAACCTAAGAGGAGAAGAGACTCCATGCCGGGCCTGAGCTTTGTGTATTGTTAGCCTCATTTGAGTGGTGTTTTCTGGTCCAAAACAGGACACTCCTCCCCTTGTGCAGCTGTCTCTTCCCAGCCCTGTCTTCTTGGGAGAAGCTCGTTAGTATGGCTGACAGGCCTTCAGAACTCGCTGCTTCTGCTGAGAAACAATCTGAGTGAGGAATTCAGTCGCACTTTGGACTCAGCCCTTTGACCTGGATGTAGAGAAGGAAGTTCAAATCCCTGCACCCTGGTGAGGAAAGAGTGCTGGCTGCTAAGTCAATGTGACTTTCCAGCAAAGAATGTCCTTCAGTGAAGCCAGGAACAGAATCTCCGTTCCCCTGCTGAAGTGGCCCACTTCACTTAGAAAAGTGCCCCCCTTCTGGACTAACTCCTGTAATAGGCTTACAGTAAGTCTCTAGAGAGGGGTTACCCCTCTAGGACACTGACCCCTCTTCTGACTGGGCCCAGTACCTCCCCCAGTGTCCTCACCACCCCTTAGTCCCCCTGCCATGACGCTGCTGTTTATGTGACTTCTCCCCTGCTGAAACTGTGAGCTGCCTAAGGTCAAGGACCGGTCTTCCTCCTCTAAGAATCCCTTAGTAAGTGCTGAGTAAATAAACAAAGGAAGCTGGCCAGTCCAAGCCTTGTGGGGCGTCTAAAAGCAGAGTTCAGACCTGAAGTACAGAAAGGGTCAGAGACTGCCCACCTCAGATTCTAGAAACTTCTTCCCTCTTTCCTTTATCCCTCAGAGCATGATCCTTTCCCAGCCACTCCCAGCAATATCAGAAATACTTTGGAAGATCCCTCTTCATCTAGGGAGTGGTTTGGTACAGAGGAGTTCAGCTTCTTGCTTTAGGTCCATGCTTCATTCTAGCAGGGTGAGAGCAGAGGGCCCAGGCCTGGTCTTCCAAGCAGGGAGGAAGAAAAGTGCAGCTTCACATTCCCACTTGGTTATATTTGTTTCAGGCAGTTATGGCTAAGGGTGCTTGTGGTTGGGAAACAAGAATCAGAGGATGCTTCTTTTCCATTCAATACTGTATCCGTCTGTGTGACCTTTATTTTATTTTAATTATTATTATTATTATTTTACTGTGACCTCCTGTAGTTAATAGCAGGTTTCAAAATACAGGTCAGAGGTGGCAGGAGAACCAGGCACAGCCCTAAGCAGATGCGGCAGAGGGCGGGAAGGCAGAAGCTGGGGAAGGGAAGGCAGTTCATCTCCCTGAAGCGGTATGACAAGGCAAGGGGTAAATGAGTGCGTGGGGCCACTTGCCCAGCCTGGCCATGCCCCGTTCAACTTTCAGCCAAGTGTCTCCTCTGTGCCACTCCCTGGGGCTCGGAGGGAGGCCAGGGGCTGCTGCAATCATGAAGGTGGGTTATCTGCACCCTCTCAGCTCCTCAGATCCTCACCCTGCGGGGTGCACAGCTGGCCCAGAATACAGCGGAGCCTCCTGCTCAGCACCCATGGGGTGCTGCTGCCCTCGGCTCCCCTTTCTCCTCTGGGTGCCCTCCCTGCTTGCTCTTTACCCAGGGATTCCCTACACAATGTGTGGAACAATATTTCAGAGGGAGGGTTGGTGGTCAGACAGACTCAAGGTTGCACTTAGGCGAATTACTTGTTCTCTCTGAGCTCTATTTTTTCCCCCCTCATCTATAAAATAAAGCTAAAAAGCCCTACATTGCCTGTTGTCATGATGATTAAGCTCTGGTTCTCAACCCTCGATGCACATCAGAATTTCCTGGGGAGCCCTAAAATGCCAGTGCCTGAGGTTCCACCCAGATCCATGAAATCAGAGCCTTTGCAGGGTGGGCTTGTCAAAGGATGCCAATATCACTATTATTAATCTTTTATTATTGCTTCCCTGAATCTTACTTCCATCAAGGAAGGAAATCTGGTTCTGGGGAGATCTGCTTATATCCAGATGTAAATAGCAGAACACATACAAGTGATGATCGCTAGCGTCTGAGATGCTCAGGGCAACCACGAGAGCGCCTTGAAACAGCCAGTCTGGTGTGAAGACTCCAGTTCTTTAACACACGTGCATGTGCTCACTCACCTCCCCATGGCGTGACCTCTCCTTGGGCACACTTTATGCAGCCTGGGATGGTGCCAATGCAAACATTTCTAGTTGAAACCCAGTGCCCTTGTTTCCAGGTGCGATGGTCTCCGGGAAGGCAGCTGTCAACTTTTACATCCCAAGTTACCTTTGCTCTGCTGTAAACAGATGAGTCATGGCTGGTCCCAGCAGGTCAATTCACAAACAGTCCTGGCTATCCTGTCTGGTGGCTTAGGCTGTTGAGACAATGCCCTTAGTGCCTATGAGGGAGTCATAAAGTTGGGCTTGACACTCTTTAAAGTTATCTTTGTTTGCTGATTATTTGGCTAGAGGGACTGGTGTTGAGTTATTCCTGGCTTCTTTGAGGCCCTGCAATGATAAGTGTGATGATAAGTGTAATTGGGGTGGAAGGAGGGCAAGTAGCCCTTCATTAGTTGAAGTGATGGGTCAAGCAGATTAGCTCAGGTAATTGACATGGACAACCCCCTAGCTCCACTTTGGGTATCAGTTCCCTTCTTTTTTCCAACCTAAATATGTTCTGGGTGTTATTTGCAGAAGGGCAGCCTAAAGGGTAAGATTTCTACATATCCCATCCCTGTCTCAGCGGTGGTGGGAGGTGGTAGCTTTGGTTTGTAGCCAAATATTTACATTTCTCTCAAATCTATCCATTACTTTGCTTCCAAACCACCCAAGTCTGGGCCAGAATCATCAAGAGATGGGACGTCTATGCCTCCTACCAGAGTCCCCACATTCCCTCTTGCCTCATGGAACAGCCAGAAGTACACTTCTAATCTCAGATTGGATCATTTCACTCCCCTACTTGAAAGCCATCGGTGATTTCCCCATCATTCTCAGGATCAAGCCTCACCTTTTGACAAGACTACACTAGAATCTGGCCACTGTCCACCTTGCTATTTCCTGTGGCTACAGGCAAGGTGGGGGGATGGCTCCTCTCAGCTCCGGGCTTCTTTTCCTTCCAAGTCATGAAGCCTCCTTCTTCCACCTACCTGGAGCACTTTCTCAGGTGTAACTAACCCTCAAATCCTCCAGTTTCCAGCTTTAACTTTACTTCATGAGGGAAGTCTTTTCTTCCACCTTCCGGGATTTCCTGCCAAGTGACTCCCTCACACTCAGAGTTTCTAATGCTAATGCTTCTCAGCTTTGTTGTTACCACTTATCTAAACAGAATTTAAGTTCCCTGAAGGAGGGACCTCACCCACACCCTCCCTGTGTAGCCCCTCTCTATTCTTAGCACCTAGTGGGTGTATGTAAGTTAGAATGAACCATGTAAGCACTTGCCAAAGATAGATATTTGTCATCCTTTCAACAGGTCCACTGGGAAAGGTCAAAGCAGTGGAGTTACCAAAGGAAGAGAATATTACTCAGAGGACAAGCAAGACATGTTATCTTTTTATACCGCAATCAAAGGGTCAATACTACCTATAATGTGTAAAGAACAGTGTAAGCTATTTTTAAACAACTTTATTGAGATACAATTAATATACAAAAAGCGAAACCAAACCACAATGATTTATATCATTTTACACCGGTTTGAATAGCTATTATCAAAAAACAAAAAAGAAAAAACAACACATGTATTGGCAAGGATATGGAGAAATTGAGGCCATTGGTGGAAATGTAAAATGGTGCAGCCACTTTGGAAAACAGTATGGATATTTCTCAAAATATTAAAAGCAGAACTACCATATGATCTAGCAATCAATCACACTTCTGGAGATATATCCTATTAGATATTTTAGTTATAAGAAATACACATTTTATTGGTATGTATTTTTTTCAAACAATTATTTGTTAGACTTTGTTTGCAAAGTGAGGCCATTGTTAACTGCTTTAAAGAATGGGCATTACAACTGACAGTTCAGGCACATGAGGTAGACGCTGTCGTTACTCAGCTTTGTGAATGAGGAAACCAAGAATGAAGTCATTTGCCCAGTGGTGTGTGGAGACCACGTGTGAAACCAGACGCTGCTGTTCCGGGGCAAGCACCTGTCCACACGGTCTCCCTGTGGAACTCCCTACCACCTTCAAATTTAGGGTCTCCCACATTGGCAGTTGAATATCATGGGCTGCGGATGTGTAATAGATTCTACACCCCCTTCCAAGAGTTGGAGCCATTGCTCATGCCCCAGAACATAAAAGGCCGGGACTTGATTTCCTAGCTCCTTGAATTACTTCTGAAGACTTTACCGTATTATCAGTGCCTAAATAATAGTGACCGTGAGGAGATAGAACGGTATTTCATTACAGATGGTGTAATCTTTAATTTCATTTAAAGGACCCAGAGCTCTGTAGCTTTCCACCCCTTTAGAGACTGGAACTGTGCTGATCTGCCAGTGCCCTGTGACTTTGGGGGAGTGATGATCCATTGACACAGTCACAAGTCCCCTCGGCAGGATCTAAGGAGGCCCCCAGTGCTTAGCTGTTTCCACACCAGCCTCCTGGTCTGGAGAATTCACACAATGCTCTGCCTTTCCCATTTGAGTCAAGAGCACAATGGGAATGATACTACAGTCCTTTCCACTTTAATTAAATTTCCTACAAGGGGCATCTGCTGGATTTTTTTCTAGTTTGGCTGGTGCCTTTTGTTAGCACCGATCCACTGGCACTGAATGGATTTATTTGCCTATTAATTGTTAAAAGTATGTAGATGTTCCGAGGGCTCAGCTGCCAATAATATTGCAATTATTACTACTTATTGGTTGGATGTCCTCTTCCCCATGCATTGTAGGTCTTGTGTTCCCAATTTACTGGGGTCATAATGACTTCCAGTAATAAAATCACCTGCTCTATCTCTAAGTCTGATGACAATTCTTGTCATGTTTAACACTTTCCCAATGTCTTGAACCTGAGAAACCGATTACTCTACCACAAGGAGCTAAAAAATGCTATATATAGATATAGAAATAGATATCTATACATATATATGTATATACATACAGACACATATAGATACATACACACACATATATATAGCCCCCTTTTAGCAATAGCATACTCTTATGAAATATCAGACATTTTATATGCACTCTCATTTATTCTCCACAATATCCTTATGTGTACTTACTGTTGTTGTGCCCATTGTATAGGTAGGAATACTGAACTCACAGGGTTTGCTTGTTTGTTTTTTTTAAAGATTTTATTTATTTATTTGATGGAGGGATAGAGATCACAAGTAGGCAGAGAGGCAGGCAGAGAGAGATGGGGGAAGCAGGCTCCCTGTTAGCAGAGAGCCCGATTCGGGGCTCGATCCCAGGACCCTGAGATCATGACCTGAGCCGAAGGCAGAGGCTTTAACCCACTAAGCCACCCAGGAACCCCTGCTTGTTTGTTTTTAATGTGATGTTTCAAATATCACACAGACAGGAAGCACCAGAACCAGGATATAAACTCATGCGACTTTAAGAGCCCGCATGTTTAACCACTGTGCCGTGTTATTCTTATTTCTCCTTAACTTGAGTCGTTTTATCCATTATGTTTGTAGCCATGAATACTTGATTGCTTGTTTATCAGAATTAGAGTCCTGAGTCATTAGGATGTATTTTTCAGCATCATTCAATTTCTGTTATACACTTTCTCACCCTACCCCCAGCACACATACCACTAAGCTCACTTCTACCCCCAAATTCATGCATATAAACTTGGGTGCATTTTCCTTTGCATAGGATCAAATTGTTCTTTCTCACGCACAATCACCTTACCAATTCTTCCAAGGGGATCTAGGAACTATTACTTGCAAGCCTCTTTGGAAGTTACAGGGCTTTTCTGAAAATGGAGTAGTTTCTCTGATAAAATCTGGAATTCCAGGGAAGGTATCTATAGGGTCTAGGTCTAAGGAGCTGGACAGATGGTGCTTATCTCTTCAAATAGGTTAAAATAATGTCTGAAGCCTCTTAGGATTATTTCATTTCACCATGGAAACTAACCACATGACAAATTGGGTTGGATAAACATATTCTCTGCATCTCTTGGAGAAGCACAGCGGTATTTCCCTTCTGTGACAATAACCAGGCAGTTGTATGTAATATGACAAGCAGGGAACCTGGGCCAAGTTTCAGCCTCGCCCCTTACTAGACTTGCAGCCTTGGGCACATTACAACCTCTTACGGCTTTGGTTTTTATTTCTCTAGCATAAGCCTGACCATACCTGTTCTCCCTCTAGACTCTTCAAAGTGTCAAATAAATTAACATGGGAAAGTTGCTGAGCATGGTGGCTACCACACACTAGGCCCTCAGGAAATGTGAACTCGAAACCTAACGTGTTAGTGAGGCTCCCTTGAGACTCTGGGAAGTGTCCAAACGTTCCTCCAGTAGGATGCTTTGTTAACATGAATGTATCGCTGGGTCTCAGATCCCCGGATTCCCGGAGGTAAAGCAGAAGTGAAGTTTCAGTCACTCTACATGGAACAGCCAAAACACAAAATGGAAAAATAAATGATTTGAATACTGTCAGAGAAATATAAAAGCAGTCTCTAAGAACCATTTTCTTTCTTCTAGGTTTCTTTCTTTCTCACTGGATTTAGGGGGTACGTTATTCTTGTTTGTTTTTCAAAGTTAATATAGTTAATGTTTCTACAGTTGGGCTACTTAAGGTTAGAGCAGTGGGGATAATAGAAATTAACGATCATTTGATAATTGGACAAAAGTGTAAATCATCACAACTATCACAGAATAAATTCTACCCTCCCAGGAACAGTGACTATTATGTGGACAGAACCCAGAGAAAACAATTTAATAGTATTGTTTGCAGAATAGAATTCGTGTAACTAAATCAAAAACATTATTTTCACGGGCGCTCTACCAGGGCATAGAAATAATCTTGTTATTACAGGCTCAACTTTCTAGAGATGATTTTGTGAGAGGATATATGAATGATCATTTTTGTCTCTTAAAGATAAATGTTGAAGAATACACTGAGTCAACTATACTCTTCGGGGCTGTGTGAGACTCAGACTCAACAAACACCTCCATGATTTGTGTCTTTCTCCCTTGAGAAATGGGAACCTCTTTTATGTGTCTGTGTATTGTAATAAACAAAATTCTACTTTCTGTCAAACTGGGAAGTAGAGTTGGAGGGACAGACTTCACTGTGTTTGGTCTTCTAGCCCTCTGCCTTTGTCCTCTCCCTCCTTCCTCTCCCTGGAGGCACTGAGGCTTCTTGCAGAAACCCATCCACAGAACCCCTGCTCCAAATATTCTGGACTTCCAAAGAAGTTACTTTTATTGTCAGTGGCTCACAGTTCACTGGAAGAAGGTGAAAGATGATTTTGTACCTCTGTGACTATTTTGCTTCTTGAGAATTATTGGTTTATGAAATAAAGCAAGATGGTGTATATGTGTGTGGGGTGGGAGGCTGTTGTTCTGCGACAATGAAAGAGGTCCAGGATCAATTATTTTACTTGTCTGGAGCAACACTGATGGCTACTATAGGCAGCCACAAGAGACCACTACAACTTCCCTGTGTCATTGCCTATCTAGATGTCATGGTAGATGCTGAATTGTGGGTAGGTATCATTTTGCCTTCAGAAAAAAGAAAAAAAAAGCGCCTAAGATATCTCCACTGGTATTCGTTCACTCATTCATGAAATATTAATTGAGTGCTTATCAAGGGTCAGGGTAAGACAAGTGAGGCACTGGTCTGAAGCACAACATTTAAGGGGATGCCAAAAACTTTGGAACCAAGATAAATAACCCTTTAATGCAATATATTTTAAAAACTCAAAAAGAGTGCAAAAATCTATGATGAACAAAATGCCCAAATTTTCAATAGAGAAAGAATTAATGACAGTGTTGGACCTTATTGGAACCTGAAGCAAAAGAAAAAATCTGGAAGAAAAAGGGAAAATAAAAGGAAAAATATCGATTCCATCTTTATGAAAATTTTTGATGTTTTGTTCATGGAAAAATCATGGATTTTTTTCTCTAATTCTTATTTTTTTAATGTTGCATTACAATGGTACTTATTGTGATTCGGTTTTTGGCCCCCTCCCCTAAATTTTGCATCTGACACAAGTCCCTTATCTTATACATTTCCAGTCCTGTTGGGGGTATGAAGGTCTTTGGTCACTTTAAGTGGTGATAAATGCAAAAAGAAAGGTTATAGAGCAATGACATAGGAAATGAGAGGAAGAGGAGTTAACTTCCTGGGGTTGGGGGGGGGCAGGTGGTGGTCAGTGAAGACTTTAGACAAGGTTGTGTTTAATCAGGACTGCACCATGCTCTGGCATGGTAGAGTATTAACAGAGAGAAAATCGCAGAAACCCAATCACACTTTTTTTTTTAAGATTTTATTTATTTATTTGACAGATAGAGAGATCACAAGTAGGCAGAGAGGCAGACAGAGAGAGGGGGTGGGAGGCAGGCTCACCGAGGAGCAGAAAGCCCGATGTGGGGCTCCATCCCAGGACTCTGGGATCGTGACCTGAGCTGAAGGCAGAGGCTTTAACCCACTAAGCCACCCAGGCGCCCCCCCCAATCACACTTTTAAGTAAAGAGAGATATGTTAGTAGGTCAGAATAAGGGAAAGGAATCTCCAGGCTCTAAATGGAGAAGGTATGCCAGGTGTTGATGAAAGTGTGTGTTTATACAGGGCAGGGCATGTCTGGGAGCCCTTCCTGTGGCAAAGGGGGAGACCTTGTGGGGATGAATTCATTTTACAACACCTTTATATAAACAAGACCCTTATTTTAGCTCTGTGGATGGAGACAGAAGCCAATGTGTGGAAATAAATGAATAAATCATGCTTGTGAATGGTGAAGGAGATGCCTTGCACCTAAAAGTAGTGTTCATTCACCAAGTGATTCTTGCCTCAAGAACTGGCTTCTGTAGCAGCAAGAGGCTTCTGTTGTCAAGATCTGGTGAATGTCCACACCAACGACAAAATTCCTGATGTGGAAAACCAAACCTTTATGAGCCACAATCACACAAACACAGAGGAGAAAGCATGAATTCAGAATCTTCTAAAAATTCATATCCAAGATGGAAGCGACTTGGCTTGAGATTTTTATTTCAACTTCTATAATGCATTCAGAATCCACCATCCTTTATTTACTACTGACTGCCTTCAAGTGATCAGGTTCAGAAACAGATTTCAGGAGGTTATTTTGACCTAGTTCTCTGTTTTGAATGATCTGAGTCATGTGTGAATCTATACCCACCCAGCCTGGAGGGGCAGATTGCTGGCAGAGGGAAGGTGCTCTATATGCAGAGTGAAAGGGAATGTTCAGGATAAGTAGCAGAAATCACCTAATGCATAAAAAGTCCAACCTGGGCTGTTTTGAGGCAAACAGTGGTATGGTTACTGCAAGCAATTATCTGCTTAAGTAATAAACGAATAACACAAAACCTAAGGTTGTATTTTTCTAAAGTCAGTTGACAGTTGTGTCATATTTAATTGGGAGGTGGAGAATTAAGCCATCTGAAAATGAATTCTATGATATTTGATGCTCTAAAGGAAATCACATCCCTTTTTCAGAAAGAGCCGTAGTTTTTGCCTTTCACTGGATAGATTTAACACCCATGTCACAAAAGCTTTTACCTCACCCAGAGGCTCTGTTTTCTCAGAGAACCACATGATCCAGTGACCAGACCAGAAAAACAATCTACTTTAAGAATGAAATAGTTGTGGCCTAACAGGTACTAATTTACTTACTTTCAATAGTGATAGGAAACAGGTTTTCATAGACTTCAAGGACATGAACATTGAAGGAGAGTGTGGACATCTCTTAGTCCATGGCTTTCCCCTAACCCCAAAGGAAGCCAGCTTAAAAAGAAAAAGAAAAAGAAAAAAGCCGTGAGTAAAAAAAGTTCTCCAGGAAATAGAAGTCTAGAAAAGATTTACTTAAAGTCACACGTGCATAAGGAATGGTTGGAATACAGCTCCTGACTTGAGGTTCCTGGCTTTCCCTCTTGTGCCCACAGATGGGACACCAAATAGAAACAGATACATTTCCCACTGCAGTGTATGCATGCCCACCTGTTCGTGGTTTTGTCCTACTTGACTAAGGCCAGTGCTCCCCAACTTTTTTTCATAACAGGACACACATATGGTGTTTGTGAATCACACTGGATTAACAGCCAGAGGCCCAGAGGCTTGGGTGTTTGGAGCCTGGCCCAGATACCCTGAGGGTGAGAAGAATCCTTCTCTCCATACACGTGTGTGTAACCCATCACTGTGGGGGTACAGGCCGGAAGCTCTAGGCTCTGCAGCCTAGCTCACTACTCCTCCAGAGAAACTTAAGAGAGAAAAAGACTTTGACCTGGTCATGTTCTCACTATGCCTTCAGTGCCATTTTCTACCACTTTGTCAGTAGCAAGATCTAGGCATGTGGGTCAGGGCTGTATGCTTAGCAAATTCAGTAGAGCCTTATTATAGTAAGGCACGTAGCCATATTATTTCCACTCCACACAATTTTCTTAGCACCTATTTGGACAATTGCCAATTCTACAGACTGTAGTGAGCATGCAAGTGAATGAGGTCATGAAATAAGTGTCTGATCAATGCTGTCAAAGACAGATCAACCAGGTGTGATCAGAGCATGGAGAGATCTCATAAAGAAGGTATATCAGGACCAGCTCTTGGAAAATTAGCAGGGTTTCAACAAGGAGAGGGAAAAAAATGGCCATCCAGGTGAAAGCAACAGACTGGACAGAGAATTTTCCTATCAAAACGGGAAGATTCAAGTCTTGTTAAGGGAAAAATTTGCTTTGTGGTTTGCAAAGAAACAGCAGCCATGAGTAGACATACGGGACAGATGGGGTGGGCCAAGATTATGGAATGCCTAGGGCGCTATACCAGGGAGCTAGATTTTCTCCTACATTCATTCCTAAGATAAGATATTAAGCATTCATTGGATGCTAGGCACAAATGTAAAATTGCAGTCTTGGAAGTAGGAGAGAGATGTAAAGAATTAAAGTGTCACAGGTGACACCTTATTTATGACTGAAATCCATATTAGAAATAACGTGGATTATTTCTAATAATGGATATTCTAATATTAGAAATAATAAAATCCATATTAGAAATAATAGCTAAAAAGTAGGGGTGGTGAGCTCTATATGGAGCTTAGGAACATCTTCAGGGGCAAGGTAGGAGGGGGGCACTGAAGTTTAAGATTTAAGATTTAAGAAACAGGACCGCTGGGCCAGCAACATGATTAGAGCTGCATTTAACAAGTTTGGCCTCATTGGGTCAGGTGGTATAATTTGGTGGGAGGAGCAATTGGCGATAAGGCTCCTGGTTGGAAGGCCATTCCATTGCATGTTCCGGGAGAGAGACAATGAGGCTAAGGATAGCAGTGATGGAAAGGAGGACATCAGTGGATTTGGCTGGTCCCAGTGTCAAATCAGATAGTACACTGTATAGTGGCTACCTACAGCAAAGTCTGAGTCACATCATTTACCTATGAGACCAGTTAGGTTCATTTCTCTATCAGCTAGGCAGGAGTAACACCAAAATCTGATTTAATCAGACACTCCAACTCACAAAACTATCCCCATCCCTGTAATTAGGCACTGCCATTTATCTACTCAACCCTACATAAATGACTCCTCTTTTTAAATATACCCCTCTTAAGCCGATCTCCTGGCATTTTAACTATGAACCTTTATCCATCCCTTCACTCCTTATTTCCTAAGTAAATAAATCTTTCCAAAGAAGATTTATGGGAAATAGTGTAGTAATCTTCAAATATTTTAAGACTTCACCATGAGGCTGAGATACACTTTTTGTGTGTGTAAATGGAACAACAAGCCTTTCTGCCTCTGGCCCCGAGGGATTTGCTGTACATCATGATAACAAATCCAATAAATCTCTCAGCAAGCCAATATGCACCCTCATACGATGTTATAGCTCAGAGAAGAGTGTAGAAAGATAATTTCAAGAAACTGACTTGGAGAGCAGGGCCTCAATGTGGAAGTGAGAGAAGCTCGGAGAAGCTGCTAAGAGTGTGGACCCAGGAACAGCATTTTTCCTCCACCATGTGTGAGAAGAAGGTCCCTGATGATGGGTCGAGGGAAGGTGAGCATACAGGCTATACTGGAATCAGTGAGTGAGATGCCTAAATTTATGCCTAAAATGATACAATTTGCACATAGTAGTCACTCAATAAATATTTATGGAAGCAAATTTCAATAGGACAGATTTCAGATGAATAAGGGGGGAAAACTTTCCACAGTTAGAGCTCTCCAACTATGATGACTAAAGAAAGAAACAAAAGAGCTCTTTAACCATTTTTTCCTTTCTTCCCTCCTCCTCCTCCTTCATTAGCAAGACCAACAACATCCTGATTGCAATTACCACTGGTTGGGAAAGATCATACTGGAACAATAGGGGTTACAAAGTCTCAACTGCCAAGGAAATGATAATTTTACTGGAGGATGGGGGAGGGGGTGAGGGAGGAGAGAGAGGCAAAAGACCAGAGAACTAGAGATAATGATAGAAATCAGAGTGCGATACAGCACTTTCTGCTTATTTTATGACAGTGGGTCCAAAGGGAGAATGATTCCAGGTGATTGAGAGAATAAGGAGGGAATTTTTTGGAGAAGGATGACTAGGACCCTGAAGGATGGGTAGCATTTTAATAAAATACAGAGTAGGTGAGCAAAGAGAAACAAGACCCCAGTCATATTTCAGCAAGGGCATCGGGTACAGATAATAGAAAGTTAGCTGGCATCAAACCATAAGGCTTAACAGGGGCTCGTGTGAGATGTTCGCATTGGATCTGGTAGCTTCTTAAGGTTCTGTTACAATAAAATGATAGTATTCAAACAGTCTTTTGGGGAACCTTATCTGGCAGAAATGAAATGAAAAGATTGTTAGAGAGAAAAGAGAAGAGAGGCAGGGAATCAAGTTGACAGGTGATGGCCTAGAAGTAACTACCCGAACCAAGGACAGGGGGAGAGGGACCAGGCCTGAGAGAAGTCGTGGAGCATGAGTCTAGACAACTCTAGGGAAGTTAGTACTACGGATGGAAACAGAGCACAGAATGGAGCATCACAGAAAAAAGAAAGGATTAAAAAAAGAGAGAGAATGGGAGAGGAACATGTGGAATTCTTCCTTGGGAGATGCTTGGAAATAGGTACCGCCGTGTCTGCTTCGTTTAGATTTTAAGCACATCTGAATAGCAGCTCTTTGGTAGAGTTTATTACAGATAATGGTGGAAGTGCTGAGGTTTGCGAATGATGTGCTATTACATGTAAATGAGTGTGGATTTAAAGTTATGGCTCTAATAAACACACAGTGTTCACTTCACCTGCATTCAGATTGGTTTTCAAAAGTGGAGGAGAAAGTACTGTAGATGAAGCAAATTCATCACAGCCCCGAGGACACCCAGGAGAGCATATCACTTGCTGGAACAAAACAGGCCATTCATTTCACACGTGAAAAGCAAGAGAACCACTGGCTTAAGAGATTAGATCCTGTGGATTTCTCTGAATAGTGTCGAAGATCATTGACTAACCAAGTAAGAAATAATCGGACCTAATCGGAGGCCTTCGTCAGCTGTTCAGATCTATGGGCCCTTTATGTTCTATCTGGCAGTCCAGGAATTGCTTGGCAGTACTGAACTGCTTCTTGTTTACGCACCTGTACATGAATGATTCCAATCTTACAGCAGCTCAGCCTGGTCTGGTATTTGATTTAATGTGGGTATGGAGCCATCTTTAACGGGGGCAGATTATAAATAACAGGAGCTTGGGCTATGGAGTTAGTCCTTGGTTTGAAGCCTGGTGTCCCCACTTAATAGCTGTGAGAAAGTAAGTCTATTACCTAATCTCTTTGGGCCTCAGATTCATTGTCTCTAAAAAGATGAGAGCACCACCCTTGGAAGATGGAAGTAAGAATTGGAAGGGATGGCGGCACCTGGGTGGCTCAGTGGGTTAAAGCCTCTGCCTTTGGCTCAGGTCATGATCTCAGGGTCTTGGGATCGAGCCCCGAGTCTGGCTCTCTGCTTAGCAGGGAGCCTGCTTCCCGCCCTTCTCTCTCCGTCTGCCTCTCTGCCTACTTGTGATCTCTGTCAAATAAATAAAATCTAAAAAAAGAATTGGAAGGGATGGTGGTTGCCAAGTGTCTAGAAGGGCCCTGACAGTAGGAGGTGCTCCCATGAAGAAGGATTCTGCCCAGTCTCCCACCTGCCCCCGGAGTCCAATATCAGACTCGAAGCTACAAGGGGGATGTGAAAGCCAACCACTGGTGAACCAGGCTTGTATCACGTTATACGGTCTTCTTGATGCGCATCAGATGTCTGCAGTGAAAGGAGCTATACATTCTATAGCAGGTCTCAGGGGTCATCAGTGCTCTTTTGTTAACACCCTCTCACCGAGCTGCTTACCGAGAGGAAAAGGGACTTTGACTTCAGACACAGCTTTAAGGAAAAAAATTATCTTTCTTTCTGCTAATACAAATATATTCAGTGTGTGAAATGTTAGCCAAAGCTACTCTTACTATTGTTTTAGAAAATCCAAGCAACTGCAGACCAGGAATTGAGAAAAGCAGACTTTCTGCAGACATGCTGACTCAGTCACACTGCTTTTCCCATGATGCTTTCTGCTCAGAGATTAACTGTAACAGTTTCATTATATTTCACACTTTCCCATTTGAAGTGGTGTGTGGCTAAGCTAGTGCACTTACAAGAGCTATTTCCTATTTTGATTTCCATCTCTTGTTAAATGCCATGTAAGATATTGCACTATTCCCTGTGTGAACTATAATCAATAATTATAATTTGCTGTGTAAATTTACAAAACAAATGACCCACAAAGGCATGGGCTTCTAACCAGTTGTGAGACCTTAGAAAATTTACTTATCTTCCTTGGTCTCAGGTCTCCAGCTGAGAAAATAATGTCCCATTGTTATGAAAATTAATTGTTGGAAGGAATGAAATATGTACCAAATTTTCTAGCATAATCTCCTTCCAAGCTTCCTGTGATAAGACAAGATAATAATAATTCAGTTCTGGATTATTAAAGCCCTGAATGTGCCCAAACTATTCTAAGTGTTTTCTACATCCTAATTCACTTCATCTTTTCAAGGACCTTATGAGCTATGGACTACAATTACCCCCATTTTATAGAAGAAGAAACTGAGGCTCAAAGAGGTTAAGAAATTTGCATAAGGTCAGTTAGAAGTAAAGGGGTGGGGCTCAAGTCCAAATAACTTGTTCCAGAGATTGGATGGTGTTTGTTAAATTTGGGTTCATGACAACATTCTTGGGTGATTCCATATATCTCTGATCCCTGTATTTTTGTGAAGGAAGGCAAGGATCTCTTCCAGTACAGTCAAGGTACTAGATAGAAGTTTAAATTTTCCTTTCATCTGTCTCTTTTCCCAGGTAATATTGCTAGACCCAAATCAAGTCAGTAAATGGCTGCCTAGACCCTATCGCTACTTTGCTAAATTCACTCTTCATTCAGCCAAGGCATCAGAGAAAAACAAAATCTGTCTTTTGCATCTCAAATGAATTGCTTTTCATTCCCACCTGAGGGAACTTGCACCCCTTCTGCATTCTGGATTCTGGATGCATAAGGAAAGTGTGCATTTTGATATTGGCATCAATAGTACCATTGACATATTGACTCTGTGTGTTTCATCTCATTATCCACTCTGAACTTTCTCTAACATGTGGATTTGGATGTAGAAAATCCAGAAGGAGCCCTTGATCTTCACAAATATGCACACGTACATGCACACAGTCTTTATATCTACTTTATTGTAATTTATATGTATTTTATGCCCTTTACTTAGATAATGTTTACATCATACTGATGCAAACAAATAAAATAATTAAAAGTGATATGATATAAACATTCTTTCCATCAACTGAGTCCTAGTACCTGGTAGTTCAACACTCTCCCTACTCTCACTAGCAAAAAGGACTGCACTTTCATTGTTTTACATAGAGCAATTCAGTCCTCCCTTTGCTCTATTTTTTTCTTTCCATGATTTTTCTGGGGCCCAGGCTTCCTGCTCATCTCTTCACATCAGGCTGGCTCATCAAGATAAGAGGAATTTTGAAGCCAGCATCTGAGATAGTCCATTTTCACTCTATTCTGTTACATTAAGCTTGTCCACAATCCAAGGGGGGAATGCATCTCTGAGGACAACCGGCCTTGGCAATTAGGTGGCAAGTACTAACATCCCACCTTCAACCTCCTTCTTAACCACTTCAGGCAGCTGTCTCTTGTCCTGCATGTGGAAACCCTGAGGGCAGGATTCATCCAGCCACCTAACAGTCCATCCCAGAGATTTCCTGCTTCTTGGCAGAGAAGCTGCTTCTAATTGTTCCCCCTCCTGAGGCTGTTGACTGGAGGGGAAGAGATAGGATGTGAGACAGCAGAGGCACACCATGGAGGGTTCTCAGCACCTTGGGGTGGGAAAGGAAGGGTGCTAATGGAGGACAGATGTGCAGAGTTGAGGGAGCACCACTGGAGGCAAATCAGAGAAGGGATCATGCCAGAGAGAGACCTGGAAGCTTCTCTCGGCTGTGTGCCCTGCAAGAATAACTTAGAGATCGAGAATCAGATTCAGGTCTCCTGGATGATCACCCCTATTTTATCCTTTGCTAACCTGCAGTGAGATGACATTTTTTTCTCTCCTCCCTTCTGTTTCTGTTACCTCATGGTCAGCATTTCCAATTAAAATTTATTTAACACCAACCATGAGGGTGATGTCTGGAGAAGAGATTAAGAGGAAAAGCTAGACCCTACCCTGGAAAACACAGGTGTTTCTCAAAGACACCTGCTGGTTCTTCATGATCCTCTGTGCCGGGCCACCTGAAAACAAGTACGGAGCCCGTGTAGCTCAGGTTCAGTCCCAACCACCTTTAAACCAGACTAATAAGGAGCACACTAGGAATTAGCGAAATTCCCAATTCTGCCAGGTCCATGGACTTTGGCGCACAATGGGAGTGTCTTGGTAAAAGTTAGAAATGCCTCAACGAGGTGTACACTTGCTAAGTGGAAAGCCTTTCAGCCCTGTGAATGCTGCCAACCCCTGAGAACGCCAAGAGTCGGGGGGGGGGGGGACGGTGCTTGGCTCCGCCGAAGTCTTCCAGCCACACCAGCCTCTGTGCCATCAGCCATTTTCTCCTCATGGAAACCATTTTGCCATCAAAGAAAAATTACATTTTCCCCTCATTTAATGATGTGGACTTCTGCTAAATTAAATGTGCTAAGAGGCGGAGAGCCAACATCTATAAAGGAGAAATCTCAGACTCCTGTTTTCTGCTGATCTGTGCTTCCTTGAAAACAGACACTGGGTGATGGAAAATGTGGTAAAAGTTTTAACATTCCTGCTAAAAGGAAAAACACCTTTTCTTTCCTTTATGTTGGCTAGCCACACCTGGCAAGGCAAAGACCAGCTGAGTGAAAAGTCATTTTTGCAAAACCCAGCTGAGCTGTCAGTTGAGCTCAGCAAGCAGTGACTTGGACACAAACAAACAAAAATCAGGAGAAGGAACCAGCAGCTTAACCCAGTGCATTTCTTGGGTTAGAATATGTATAGATATTCAACTTTTTTTTGAATTGACAAGAAGTCATCCACCTTCATAGGAATGTTCTCAAGAGAATATCCCAAGTTAAAAAAAAATCCCAAGTACACAAGTTTATTTTATATGACATCAATGCCTGGCACACAATGTGAGAAAAATAAAAACAGTGAAATCCATTCTTCATAAAGTAGAACATATTTGCTCTAAAATTCTCAGTGATACCAGTCCTACGTGAAGCTGAGTAGGGGAGGAGATGGAAATGGCTAGTGATTCCTGGAAGTCTTGTCTCTAACTGGGCCAGAAAGGAATTTCTATCTCCTTTGCTTGATCCCGGGATATGTGTCCTTTGGTGGGAAAAGAAGTCTGGTTGTGGAGAAAGGAAGGAATTCTCTTAGCTTTTCCACATGGCTTTACTCAAATACTGTTTAGCTTTTCTTTTTAAAAAGATTTTATTTATTTATTTGACAGAGAGAGAGAGAGAGCACAAGCGGGGGGCGGGGCGGGCAGGCAGAGGCTGAGGAAGAAGCAGACTCCCCGCTGAGCAGAAAGCCCCATGCAGGGGCTCGATCCTGGCTCCTAGGGATCACGGACCTGAGCAGAAGGCGGACGCTTAACTGACTGAGCCACCCAGGTGCCCTTAAATACTGTTTAACTTTTTTGGGAACAAGCAATGTAGATGATTTCTTACAGACCCTAATTGTCACATGTCTTGAATTGAGGTGAAGAAAGTAGAGATGTTTCTATCAGTTCTCAGATGAGTGCAGTGGAACTACAGAGTTACTACCATCCCTCCCTGTCCTAACACCCAGGCCAACTTGAGATGTACTGGAGTCTGTACATAGCATTAATGAAGGCTGCAAAAGCTTTCTCTAACGTTACATCCCTTAGTCAACTTCTGGGCCCCTTTAAACTGTGAACAAGATGACCCTTGTTCCGAATCTATCGCCTCTTGCCAACACACACACATATACAAAAACACGACTGTTGGGCAAATAAATCTTTCCAGAGAAAATAGATTCCTTTCCAATTCAGTCAACTGTACTGAGTTGAAAAGGGAGAAATGTTATTTTTCCAGGATGAAGGGAAAACAAGATCTCTCCTGTTTACCCTGTCTAGCTCATTTCAAAAGAAGGTCAGTTTAATGCCTTCATTAAAAAAAAAAAAATTCTCAAGTGTTGTTTATCAGAAGACACTTAATTCCTTTCAGGCTGGGAAATCACACACTGGAACTCTGTGCTTTTTCTCTTTGAGCTAAGATATCCATAGCAGGGCTGTCTTCCCTGCTGCTCTGGCGATGTCAAGTGTTGGGAGTGGGAGAAACAGAGGGTGGGGACAGAGTCTGGTGATGTGGGATTCTTTGCCATTGGCCAGCATCTCTATGGCCAGCCTGTGAACTGCCCGAGACATTAAGCATGAAATAATGAGCTTACAAATTGATCTCCACCTCATTCATGGCTACACACATATTCTGTGCTTGCTTTTACTTATATTCTCTATAATCTGTGGACCCGAATTATCCCTTAGGGGAGTGAGAAAACAGAGTAATGAAGTACCTAGCTGAGGAGCATGGAGAGAATTTAAATTGGACACAATGCTAATGTGTCCCCAGGTGTGTTCTACAGAGCTTCCTGGAGTAAGTCTCAAGAAAGTGCCAACTATGTCTACATTAACTTGAGACTGAAGACTCCAGCTTTCCAGGCACTAAATGTGAAAATAAGTATAGGCACACCCGGGTGGCTCAGTAGGTTAAGTATCCAACTCTTAATCTAACCTCAGATCTTGATCTCAGGGTGGTGAGGTCAAGCCCGGTGTCGGGTTCCACCCTGGATGTGGATCCCACCTAAAAAGAGAGAGAGAGAGAGAGACAAAATAGGTCTAACATGTAGCATATTGTTGTTTCTTAGTAAAAGTTTGGTGAATCAAGTCAAATGCATTTTTTAAGATAATAAATCTGGAAAACTAAACTTAAAAAGAATGTTCCCACAGCATGGATGAACCCTGAGGACATAAGGCTAAATGAAATAAGCTAGTCAGAAGACAAATACTGTTTGATTCCATTTATATGAGGTGTCTAGAACAGCAAACTCCTAGAAACAGAAAGCAGAGTGGTGGCCGTCAGGACTGGGGTGTGGGGAGGAAGGGATTTTGTTGTTTATTGTGGACAGAATTTCAGATTTACAAGATGAAAACATGCCGTAGATTTGTTTCATAATAATATGAATATACTTAATACTACTGAACTGTATGCTTCAAAGTGGTTAAGATGGAAAATTTCACGTTATGTGTTTTTGCCACAAGTTAAAAAAATTATCTACATATTCTCTACATAATTACTTCAAAAACAAGAGAATAATAGACTTAACATGGATCTGAGAGAAGTCGTCCAGTCACCCTTCCACCCCAAACAGGATATTCCATTAGACATTGCAGAAAAATATAATAATTTCATACATTTTCATTTGTTTCGAGTGTTAGTAATACTTGTCTTATCCAGTCTGTGGTTACCATAAGCTTATATAATATGTATTTCTTTCTTCTCTGTCTCATTCCAAACTAAGTCCAAACAGAACAAATGATCTGCTTGATTGCACTGGAACGTGAGTAAGCCCCAAATGGAAAAAGTTGCCTCCTTCCTTCCCATTTGTTTCATGGCTACTGCGGTTAGGATCTTCCCAGGTCTGGGAGGGAGTAAGATCTGTTTTAGAATTCAGATTCTGAACCCTGAGGAGAAGAGTCAGAAAACCTGCAGCCCCTCAAAGTGCAGCCAAAACTGCTCTGTTGGCTGGCTCAAGGGATCCTTCTGAGGCCCCATTCAGCCTGGCTCCAGAGACTGGAGGGAAAGGAGGGAGAATTCAGGAAGACCTCTTGCCAGAAGTACTAACTGCCTGATGATTGTTCCAAAGAATCTCCATTTCTAATGATTGAGGTGGAGAAAAAAATGCCAATCTGCTTGTTAGACAAATTCTTACTGTCTGAGAAGGATACAGAAGAACTTACTGATCGTTTAAAGACAACATCTAAATTACGCAGGATTTAAAGCATTATATTGAGACCTATTTAATGCAGTAGCCACTAAGTCACATGTAATTTTTATGACTTGAGATGTGGCTCATGCAAATTGAAGTAGGTTTCATGTACAAAATATACACCAGATTTTGAAAATGATACAAAAATAAAAGTGTAAAATATCATCTTAGTAATTTTCATATGGGTCACGTGTTGAAATTCTATTTTGTATATTTTGGGTTAAAGCAAATTACCAAAATCAATTCAGCTTGTTTCTGTTTCTTTTCTTAATATGGCTACAAAAAGTTTAAATGACATATGTGGCTTGCACTATGTTCCTGTTAGACAGTGGTGATGTAGGCTATTCTGTGAAATTTAGGATTAATAAGATAATTGAGGGACACCCATGTGGCTCAGTTGGTTAAGCATCCGACTCTTGATCCCAGCTCAGGTCTTGATCTCAGAGTTGAGAGTTCAAGCCCCACACTGGGCTCCCTGCTGGGTATGGAGCCTACTGAAAAACAAAAAAGGATTAATAAGATAATTAAAGATAAGGTCTATAATGGTATGACAAAATAATAATAATAGCCTTCATGACATATCTACTCTGTGTCTGACACTTGATCTATATGATTTTATTTAACCCTAATAAGATTACAAAAGGCAATTTTTTATTAGTCCCATTTATTGAAAGGCTAAGTATCTTCCCCAAAAATGCATGGTTGCTAGTGGTAGAGCTGATATTTGAATTCAGGTTTTCTGGCACAAAGCACATGAGCTTTCCACTCTGAAATGATGCCTCTTAAGTGTTCTTTACCTCACTTTAATGGGTATGTCCAAGAAGGGCACCTGGGTGTTGCAGTTGGTTGGGTATCTGACTCCTGATTTTGGCTCAGGTCCTGACTCAGGATCATGAGTTGAGCCCTGTGTGAGGTTCCATGCTGGGCCTAGAGTTTGCCTGAGAATATTTTCTTCTCCCTCTGCCCCTCCCCCCACCCACTCTTCCTCTCTAAAATAAAATAAATAAAATCTGTAAAAAACAAATAAGTAAAAAATATACTCAAGAATATTGACATTTGGTGACTTGGAAAAAATAGACATATTTTCCTGCTCAGTTCCTAACAACAGCTTCAAAGTTTTGGTGACCTGAAAATCAGGTATTATCTATTCATTCTTTTGTTATTGACAAGGGGTGAATAGAAATATTGGTCATTAAACTATAAAAACTAATAGAATTTAAGTTGGAAAAAATTACAAAATAAGATCCCATCTTCCCTAAACACAGAAGAAAAAGGAAATTTATTTGATGGGGAAGAAGTTAATATTGATTGAGTGCCCACTATTCCCATCAGGTGTCCCATGAATTCATAATTCTTAACAGATTCAGATTGGAAGACATCATCTTTATCCCCACACTAGCTTCTCCTCCTTCTTCTTTCTCTATCTTGGGTGCTGTCACCTGAACCTTGTTGTTTACCCTCATTTCCTTACCTCCCCCCCTTTTCAGTCTTGCTGGCTATGGTACACGGGCATTCTTACTTTGCCTCAATAGCACAAGTTGTGCTTCCCAATGGTTGTGCTGGTCCTTACTTAAGTAACTAGCAGGACATCGGCCCATATCCAGCCCACACAGAGCGCAATTCATTTTTTGAAATTTTTGCAGTCAAACTGGTATAAAATTATAGCTCTTTGTTACATCAGTTTGCTAAGTTACTCATGATGAGTTAGCTTTCTGAATGTGTTGTTCTGAATCTGTTTCCTGTTAATAAACTTTGCCCATTTTTCTATTGAAGTCACTGTCTTTTTCTTGTTGATCGGCTTAATTTGATTTCTTATTTATCTTGTTTTATATTCTAGATAAGAACCCCTTATCCAGTTGAAACATTGTGAAGGCTCTTCTCCCATTTTAAAGTTTGTTTCTAACATCCATGTTCTTTGTGTAACAGGAATCCTTAACTTTGATGTACTGTCTAATCAATTTTATCCCTTCTGTTTTTTGGAAGTTTTTGTTTGAAAAGTCCTCTACTACCTCAACATCAGACATATTTTTAAATAAATTTATCATGTATCTCAAAGATTAAACTGGAATTTTGGTGCAATTACATGTACTTGCTAGGTAATGTGGGGAAAGTTGATATCTTTAAATTTTAAGTCTTTTGAGTTAAGAACAAGGAATACGCCTCATTTACCTGGGTTTTTCTATGTCCTGTATAGAGTGTTTAAGTTTTCTCAAGGAGGCTGTATGTATTCTTGGTTGATTAACCAAGATTTTTCAGTTGTTACTATGTGAATAGTATCTTGCTTTTTTTATTTTATTTTTTTAAATAACATTTTCTAGTTGTTTGTTGTTGAAATGCTCTCATAATTTGATCATGTACCTATCAAGTTCTTACTGTTTACTTG
>ML109669.1:6999-62741 GCA_003697995.1 Taxidea taxus jeffersonii | reverse complement strand
GCCCTTACCAGGGGCCGGGCTAAGTAATCCTCTCAGGTTTGCTTTCAGGAGCTTTTGTTCCCTGAATGCGCTTTCTGTAGAGTTCTGGAGGACGGGAATGACAATGGCGGCCTCCCAATCTCCGGTTCAGAGGAGCCGAGAGCTAGGGGCCCCAGTCTTCAGCGCGCCTTCAGGGAAAAGCGTTTAATCCCTCCAGACTCCCTAGCCCACGTTTGCGCCGGAGAGTGCGCGCGCGTGTCCGCCCGCAGACACTGCGCGCCAGCAGACACCACAGGCCCGCAGACCCCGCGGGCCCGCGGACACTGCGAGCACCCGCAGACCCGCGGGCCTGCAGACCGCGCTCAGAGAAAATCGTGCCTAAGCAGTCCCGTCTCACTGGCTTCTGGGAGTGCTCCGAGCTCACCCAGCCTGTGATCAAGCGTCTCTGTCTCTGGCAGAGTCCCACCTGGAGTCTCCGGAGCCCGTAGATCCCTGAGCTCTCCCGGGTCGGAGTCTCCCCGGATCTTGTGGGGACGCCTCGCACAGAGCACCGGCCAGTGCCACAGAGCACCGGTCCGTGTCACAGAGCACCGGTCCGTGTCACAGACCACTAGGAAATCTCGGCTCTGTCTCCGCAGCCGACTTCCCCGCTCTAATACCTGTGAGCTCTGCGACACTCAGACACCCCCGATCCTTCTGTGACCCCGTGGGACCTGAGTCCACGTTGTCCCCGTGAGGTCTTCACCCCAGTTTAGCCTCTGGAGCGATGTCCCTCCGTGGAGCCGACTTTTAAAAGTTCTGATTTTGTGCTCCGCCGCTTGCCGGGAGCCGGCCCCTACCCCTGGGGTCTATCTTCCCGTCGCGTTGGATTCACTTCTCCGCTGGTCCTACCTTTCAGAAAGTGGTCAATTTTCTGTTCCTAGAATTGTTGTTTTTCTTCTCTTCGATCTCCTGTTGGATTTGTAGGTGTTCGGAATGGTTTGATAGGCTATCTAGCTGATCTCCTGCTGGCTGATGTCGTCTCAGCCTCCTACTTCTCCGCCATCTTGACTCCTCCTTAATTGGCTGAATTTAACAAAATTCTCCTGATAAAATATTCCTAAGTAGAAACATTAGACCTATTATTTATCTTTGTTTATACTTTTTACTGTGTTATTAGTCTCGTTTTCAACCCATTCTTTCCTTGCATTTGTCTATTTATGTGATTTATTATTATTATTGTTTAAAAATATATACTGCAACCAGAAAAACCACTTACACAATCTTAGGCCAAAAGTGAGCAATAAAGACATCTCTGTAATCCCTCCAAGTTTTTGGATTTCTCACCCCTTTGTCACATGAACAATCAAGATTATATGACAAATGGGGTGCACCTGGTGGCTCAGTCATGAGCGTTTGGTATGGGTCATGATCCTGGGGTCCAAAACCCCACATGGGGTTCCCTGCCCAGTGGGGAGTCTGCTTCTCCCTCTCCCTCTCCCTCTGCCCCTCTCCCTGCTGTGCTCTTTCTCTCTGTGAAATAAATAAAATCTTAAAAAAAAAGAATATTTGACAAATGGAATAACTGATTATATGTGGGTCATTTCATATATTAACAAATTATAACTCATTTTCTCTTTAAGAGTCAGTGGAAATTCCATTTTCTTCCTTAGCCTGTCAAGACTGTTCAACCCTTGATGTGTGCACACCCCAGTTTTTATATGATTGTTCCATAACATGGAATAAATTAAACTGGTGTTACTCTTCATATACAAGGATTATAATCAAATGACAGATTTGATTATATTTTGCATAATAAATAGATTAACTTTACAGAGTCCATGAGGAGTTTTTCTTACTAATAAAATTATTGAATATATCAACACTTGTATAATGGTAACTTACTTTAATTTTTTTATTTTAAATTTTAAATTTTAAATTTTTTATTTTAAATTTTAAATTTTTCACACCAAAACAATATAACTTTTGAGGGATCTCTTTTATACTTTGGGATATTAAGAGCTAATAAATAACAGTCATTTCTCTTGAAAAATTAGGGCCGGTTGATAATTAAAATACATAGAAAGAAAAATCATGCTCAAAATATCAGAAATTTTCACTGAAGCCAGCTGGAGAAAGTAAGTTTAATTTTAGCCAAAAGTGATAACACACTCTCCTTAGCTCCCTTCCTCCAGCATTGAGGTTGGTGCCCACCTAAGGGAAGGTTCAGTTCTCAACAGACACATATATTAAGTATATCTTACTTGTAATGTCGAGAAGGAAGGGTAAGAGGAATGAAGCCCCAGTGACTAAAGATTTTGCCTTTATGAAAGTGGGGGCAAATGAATATCACCTGCCAGTCAGATGACTCATTTTTTCCCTGTGAGGAGGGAGAAGTGAAGACCTGGGTCACACGGAGTAAGTCAGGAAGTTAGGAAAGTTATTGTATCAGCCCCCTTCACAGAGACATGAGTTAAGGACCCTTCCACACACTGAAACAATCTTCTGTTAGGTAAGCCATCAACACCTAGTAATTAAGGATTCCTAGTCACTCCCTCTAAAAGTATATTATCTCCTCTTTGAATGTCTTAAGTTATTAAATGATGCAAATTTATTAGCATGAGAAGAGCTAAGTGTACTTATTTCATTAACAGCTAATGGTAATGAACTTCAGCAAAACCACAGACCTTCTTTAATCTTTATATTTTCAAAACGCTAATGTAAATGTTATTGTAAATTCTATCCATGAAACCCACATCAATTTTATCAACAATCGACAGTACTTAAGACCAGAATAAACTCTAAAACCTTATAAACTCCAAAGCCATTTCTCTATTTCTGCTTCTGCAAAGCAAAGCACTTATTTTTATCCACTGAATAACCTTAAAGTAAACCAAGGATTTCCCTCTGTTATCTACAATGTCCCTTTATGTGCTAGAATTAGAAATTACAAAATAGAAAATGAGAACAAAACTTATCGCTTGACTACTTCATTTGTGCTACTACGGACTTGCTCTCCCACTTTCCATAAGCCAACAATCTAGAAACACAAGGCCAATGGTAATAAGCAATTATGGGTAGAGTTATTCTCAATTCCCAAATTGAGCTGAACTGAGGCAGAAAATTTAGTTTCCCTTCTGATAAGTCATGATTTCTATTAGTACCTCAGGGAGTGAAGCAAACTTTGCTTCTATTTGAGACATTTGCTTGTTTAAAACTCATACAAACCTAAAATCTTGAAATGTTCTCTTCTAATTCACATATTAAAAAGAGAGAGCAGTAGGAGAGGTTCCTTTGATTCTCTGCAATATCCCTATTATATCTTATGTGCTTCATTTACAAATTTAGATTATTTGTATCTCTTTATCCAGATTTTCTTGTTACAGTGTATATAAATCCAAGTCAAATTGAATTCATTTGTCAGGTTATTTGCTTTGAAACAATTTATTAAACCTTGAAACAAGACTCTGTAACTATAATTTCTTTTAGCAACAATTCTGCAATTTTTGACAAATGATCATATTTGCTTTACGTAGTAGATTTCCTGCCAAATTTTGCCCTTTTGTTCATCCTTCAATATTATTTTGGAGATGCTTTTTTCTATGTCTCTCTGTGTCTTACTGCCTATGTGTGGGGGTGTTTCTGTGTGTATGTGATATAGGCTTATGGATTAAACCATATCAGACCAATGCTTGTCACAATTTTTTCTTTTCTTCTTCTTAAGGATCATTTTATAAATCATTCAATAATTCACTGTTGAGTTTGAAGGATTCCAATGTTAAATGTTGTTCAGAAATAAAGCAAAGTTAATGGCTATTTGTTCTTTTATTATACTTGGAAGTCTTCGTACTAGAATACCAAGGTAGAGTGATTAATAATAGATGTCATTGAAGATTATGAACTCCTTTACCATAGAACCCATCTGAATTTTGAACAGTTCTACATGAAAATTTCAGAACAGGATACTGAAAAACATTCTGAGGGTAAATTGTAGAAAATATTCCATTCCTGAAATGAAACAGGATAACTAAATATTTGTTCTCTAACAACACAGCTATATTTACATTATAGATGGTAAAATCAAGACAAAGATTTCTTTTCAATAAGTAACTTAAAAACACTCAAAAGAAGAATAACAGAACTCTTCCATAGTAAAGACTTCCTGCCGGCTGTTATCCACTACAGATAATTTGTTTCTTTAATGGAGGATGAGGAAAGGGATCAAGGGTTTTACCTTTCATTTGTCTCAAATGGAGCTTTCTTTTTACATGCTTTACTTTCTTTCAGTAACCAATGCTATGACATTAACCCATAAGAAATAAATGTGTAAGAAAAAGTACATATCTTCTGCAATTATTATTTTTAGGTATTTAAAGGAAGGCTAAATACTAAATTGTGCTCCCCAGGTATAAGGAGTGGAGCTGAGAAGTAAATACATATAATTTCCCAAATTTCTTTCTCAATTGAATATAAAAGCACATCACTGTTGGTGTCTGCATGCTTAAATTTTGCTTTACTCAAGAAATGGCATTTGGCCCAGTTTTACATTCTGGTCACTTCTCACTCTTTCTGCCATTTAATATCATTTAGCTTGATATACGTATTTGTCAAATGTATTTAATCTGTGCATTTAACTGCTGGATTTCTTCCAGTAGGAAGCAAAGACAAGTAATGCCTTTTACCTTAGTGTGTTGGAGATTTAAATATTTTTATTTTACCATGAAATAAATTGGTCACTAGGATTATCAAGTACTAAAATTCATGGATATTCTCCAGTTTTCATGTGAGTTTGTTTATTCATCTTTCCCAATATTTCTTTTACAGATGTTATTAACCCTGATTTATCCCCTCTGGAAACATTATAAGGTCAGGTAAAGTTTTAATCTTTTAAAATCCTCCTTAAAATAACTGATTTCCTATTTGTTTGTTTGCTGTTTTTCTAATCAAGAACTAGCATAGTTTTGGGCATATACCTAAGTATGCATAAACAGCCATACTTACTAATTCTTTTTTCAGTTAAATTTAAAAAGCATACACAGCAGCACACATAACGTGTGGTGCTCCCTAACATCCTTAGCCCCAAATTTCTCAAGTCTCTATTTTTTTTTAAATTCCAACACATCTGAAGCATATAACATGCACCCATGAGAAACAGTAGTAGTACATTTCAACAGGACAGCCAACATCAACGTCAAAGACAAACTTTCCTAGAGAGCAATAGTAGTCTGAGTTTGATGGTGGCAGTGAAAAGACTCATATTTTGATAAAGTCTCCTTAACAGTCTTTGAAAATCTCTGCCCAGTGTTGTTCCATGAATTAATTGATTTCTAAAGAGCTTACCTGGTATCGAAAAGCCTACAATAGTTACTTGACTTATCTCTCGTGTGCCTGTTAGTTTGTACTTTTAAAATTTTCACATATGAAATGTTCTTTGACTAACTTTGTCAAAGCATTATAGTTGAAATCAAGAAAAAAGATAATGTGAAAGAGATAAAATTAAAATAACAGAAAAGGCATTAATATGAATCAAGAATAACTCAGTAATGTTAGCCATTCATACTTACCCTATATAATGTATTGCCCAAGTGTTTGTAATTTCTTAGTTTTTTTATACCAATAGAATATCTTTGTGCTTTTATAAATTTCATACATGTGTGTCAACACTTACTGCACAACTTTACCTTTGTTACTTCTGGCTCATCATGATTTAGTAAGTTATATAGCTAGCTTCTAAATGTTATGACTGTAAAGGATGATTCCATCTTTAAACATAGATGACTGGAACAAAGGTAAGCACCTGATCAATGCTGGCCTTAAAACCTCTTTCCTGGGAAGTCTGAAATTAGAGTTAGGATATTCCAGCACATTTAATACAAGAGAATATTACTCAGCCATCAGAAAGGATAAATACTTACCATTTACATTGACATGGATGGAACTAGAGGGTATTATGCTGAGTGAAATAAGTCAAGTATAGACAGTGTATCATATGGTTTCACTCATATGTGGAATATAAGAAACAGCACAGAGGATCATAGGATAAGGGAGGGAAAACTGAATGGGAAGTCATGAGAGAGGGAGAAAAACCTAACAGAATCTTGACTATTGCAAACAAACAGCTGCTGGAGGGGAGGTGGGTAGGGGGATGTGGTTACTGGGTGCTGAGCATTAAGGAGGGCAAGTGGTGTGATGAGCACTGGGTATTGATATGCAACAGATGAAATTATTAAACTCTACATCTGAAACTAATGATGTACTGTATGTTGGCTAATTGAATTTAAATAAATTTTAAAAAAGAATATTCCAGCTCATTTACCTAGTTTCCTACTGAATAATGTTTAAATGTATGGCCTGTAAACATTAAGATTTTAAATCTAGGACTAGCAAAAGAGAATCCTCTTTGAATGCCAGCTAAATTATTTCTTAATAACAGCCTTGAGGAATCATACTGAAGGGTTTAGGGAGTTCTGTATGTTCTATCCCTAATCTAATCTTTAAAAATAAATATCAGTATTATATCTGATAACATCTTACATCTATTGTGCATTTATCATCTAACAGTGTCTGTGCTTTTTCCTTTATACTGCCTGTATCCATATGATTTTTACAATGTCTGTACATTGTAAAAAAGTCTTAGTTTGTGGATTAACAAACTAATCACTAAGGTCTAAAGATATGTAGCCAATAAGTAGCAGAACTGATGAAAATGGAATATTGTATACTTTCAAAAGAAAGAGAAATTTGTAACCAATAACAGTAAGAGGAAAAGAAAACTTACTGCACTCTTTAGGATATTTGGGAAGCTGATGTTATTTTCTTGAGTAACATGAAAGTAATGGCGTGGGCAGCACTGCTTAAAACCCCTAGTTTGGTGTTTTGTTTGTTTGTTTTTGTTTGTTTTTATTTTTACACAGACTAATTATTTGATCCATTGTCTCTGACCCCAGGTCTATATTCTGGCTTATAGTAGGAAAACTCTTCTTCAGTTGTTTTTCAAATAGTACTTGACAATCTACCATGTAGCAGGCCCATCTGTAGATGCTGAAGGTGTAACTGAGAGAGAGAAAGTGTAGTCCTGTCTCTGCGACGGTCTAGCAAAGCAAATACCGTTACATTAGCAAGTCTTACATATTTTGCTAAGAGGAAAACATTGAGGAAAATGGGAAGGCATAAAGAGCACTTAATTTGAGTTCAGGTTGTCTCAGAAAACCTTTACTTTTAAAGTAGTAATTATATTGGGACATCTGTCTGGCTCAGTCAGTTAAGCACCTGCTTTCGGCTCAGATCATGAGCCCAGGGCCTTGGGATCGAGTCCTACATGGGACCCTTTGCTACGCGGTGAGTCTGCTTCTCCCTCTGCCTGAAGCTCCTCCTGCTTGGGCTTGCTCTCTGTCTCTGTCTCTCTCTTTCTCTCTGATAAACAAATAAAATCTTTAAAAAATAAATGAAGTAGTAACTATAGAATATCTAAGATTTAGAGATTTGATGAGACTGTTGATAAATATTATAAACAAAGGAAACATCATATATGAAGTCCTGGAAGTGAGAAATAGTCCCCTGCGTCAATGATGACTCCCATATTTCAGGTGAACCATATCCTATCACTGCAACAACTGAAAACAATTAATTAATTAAATTTCAAATATATTCCAAAAGAAGATGATGAGAATTAAGTTTCAAGAGGTGAGAAAGGATCAAGTCATTAAAGAAATTTTAAGCACACCCATTCATTCAACAAATATTGTCTGCCTTTTACATGTCAACTATTATATGTTATAGGTACAAAAGTACAAAAATTAGTTTAGAAGTGTTTGTGCTCATGCAATGTGCATTTTAGTGTGTGAAAGAAATTAAAAAGAAAAAAGGGAGGGGCGCCTGGGTGGCTCAGTCGGTTAAAGCCTCTGTCTTCAGCTCAGGTCATGATCTCAGGGTCCAGGGATCGAGCCCCGCATCGGGCTCTCTGCTCAGTGGTGAGCCTGATTCCTCCTCTCTCTGCCTGCCTCTCTGCCTACTTGTGATCTCTGTCTGTCAAATAAATAAATAAAATCTTTAAAAAAAAAAAAAGAAAAAAGGGAAGTAGAGTCAGTTCTACTGTAACCTTTTTTGAGAATGTGTATTTGTTCTAAGGTCATATATATGAATGCATATGTATGTAATATATAATAATGTACATAGGTACATATTTGTATAGGTAATGCATATATGTATATGTGTATATATAAACATACATATAAGATATATGTATAAATGTTGATAAAATACAGATATATATGATACATATACATATACACACAAACATATATATGAGGCAAAGATTTGATGTTAGTGCACATTTTGTTTGATGTGCACAATTTCTTTCACAAGACCCACTGGGCAAAAGCAGAAAACTGCATCTGGTCGAAGCAAGCCAAACAAAAATAAACACAAATGTGCCTGCACACACACACAAACCCCTCAACATTTACTAGCTACTGGTGTTTACAACATGTAGTATAAGCCACGCTCATCCACATCTGGTTTTGCACCTCTCAGTCTGGTTTCAGATGACCTCCTTCCACCACTTCACAATGCCTCATAAGCTACAATTCTTTAAATGCTAGCCTCTGACACCTGCCTCCACAAGCAATCTTTAGATCTTTTTCAAAGGTCCATGTCATATTCTATAACAATATAGAATGTATATATTTCTTAATTTTTTATAATATTTAAGACTATGCTATAATTTTCATCAGATTTTGATTTTTTTTAAAAAGTGTTACTGACAGAATTTTTGCATACTGTATCCTAATCTTACTTTTTTCACATAGCCCAGTGGTTTTTATTATAGAATTTTGTATAAAATGTGAAGACTTTTAGAAACACATATGCCACATTATAGGGTAACTGATTGCTTATGTTATTTTAAATAGTGCTGAAATCTTATGAGAAAAGGTAAAAAGGAAAGAGCGATAAGGAGTTTTGGAAAATGTTCATGTTTTAGGTAAGGTGATCAGAGATGGCCTCACTGATAAGAGTTTTTGAATACTAATAAATGAAACTATGTATATATTGGAAGGAAAAGCATTCCAGGCTAAGGGAAGAGGCAGTGCAAAAAGACAAGCAGTAAAACATAGACATTATTAAAATTTAGTTCTGTAATTTTTTAAAAGATTTAGTTATCTGAGAGAGAGAGAGAGAGTGTGCATGCTCACAAAGGAAGGGGCAGAGGGAGAAGGAGAGAAAGAATCCTCAAGGGAACTCCCTACTGAGCGGGGAGCCCAACTTAGGGCTAGATCCCAGGACCCTGAGATCATGACCTGAGCCAAAATCAAGAGTCAGATGCTTAACCAGCTGAGTCACCCAGGTGCCCCTCTGTAATTTTTTGATAGTACAGTCGATTAGAAAGGAAGTATAATGTGCTACAGTAGGAGATTTCATTGTTTGCCGTACAAGTTTTATAAAGATATGATATGATCAACTATAATAGGAAATTCATTCAGACTCAATGTGTGCACTGCAGAACTGCGTGAGCCATAGGTAGAGAGACTATTTCAATATGCTCTGAATAGTTTCAATTTATGCCTACTGTACCACCATAATTATTAGTAGTGCTTTCTTTTGCCCTCCCTGGGTGGCTCAGTGGCTTAAGCCCCTGCCTTCGGCTCAGGTCATGATGCCAGGGTCCTGGGATCAAGCCCTGCATCAGGTTTTTTGCTCAGAAGGGAGCCTGCTTCCCCCCTCTCTCTGCCTTCTTCTCTGCCTACTTGTGATTTCTCTGTCAAATAAATAAATAAAATCTTTTTTTAAAAATTTATCAAGTTTGTACAAAAATTACAGGGATTCATATTAGGAAACCATTATAGTTTCCTAATATGAAATTAATCAAGGTCTGTTAGAATTTGCCTAATGACTAAACAGTCTTCTATATGATTAAAAAAAGAAGAAGAAGTAGAGAAGAAAGCTGCATAATCACTACCAAGTTCATGTGTTTTGGAAAAATATCTACTCTATGTTGAACCATTCCCCCCACCTAACCTTCTGCTGAAAGCTGGACTTTATTTGACAGCTTCAAGGAACAAGAGGAACATTTAAAGTACTATGTTTGGGGATGAATCAGAAATGATTGAACTTACAACAAAGCTATCCAGAAATTGAGTTGTGCTTTTATCTTTTATCCAACATTCCTCCCATGAATTTATTATCACAAACAGAACCAATGAGGTGATGAATATATGAATATTTTACTTGTGCCGATTCACAAAAATGGAAGAAAAAGCTAAGGAGTCCCTGTTAATCTGTGTCCACGGTAATCACAAACACAGAAACACAGGACCACAGGATATCCTTCGTATGTACCACTCATACATACAAAGGGATGGAAGTTCATTTACTGCCATCTTCTCAAACACTCCCCAGTTTTACTGCAATCTGCCTCCCAAAGTAGAGTCCGCAACCACTTGTCACTGTTTGAAATGATACTTTCTCATATCTGAGTGGCATGAGGACGTGCTCCTTTAACTGGGATGACAAGATGGGATGCTACACAGTCCGTTCTCAGCCGACACATATTCCCAACAGGATTAGACATCTCTATCCTTGGGAGGATTCACCTGTGTAACTGCAGGGGTGTAGTTCATTTACAGCTTTCAAATTCTTATCTTTCTTGTGTTCCGTTATGTCTTTGAGTGACTCCTTGATTACTTCTTGTCTGTACCAATGAAGACATTGACAAACGTGTCTGATCGTATTGCTTTATGAAATCATTACTGCAAGTCCTACAATCTACTCTAGAGTAGTGTAGTTCCTTTCTAATTAATTGTACTATCAAAATAAAAATACAGAAAAAAAAACTAGGCTTTATGTTAGGAAATAATCATTCAATCCCAGTAAGCTCATTTCCTTTATGACTTTTGGTAACTGTATTGAAAAATGAAAAAAATAAAATGTGTTATTCATATGTCATAAGAAATTGTTGTTAAAACCAGATCTTCTAAAATAACATCAATTTGGTGACAAAAATGGGATCTCATTAAAATGATGAAAGTAAAACAATTGTAATCTGTATAAAAATCTTTATCCTGACACTAGTGCTTCACATACAGACACTGAGGAAATTTTATGTATATTTGTATAATTTTTATGATTATATGTAAAAACTTGTTTGAATGAGTTTGGTTTCCTAAATAATAGAGTATACTCAGTAAGGTTTATCTTTAAGTGAGCTTCATCTAAGACCAAACATTCGAAAGCTTATCAATAACCTGGTGAGGCCAGGATTGCATGCCTCAGGATGTTCATTTTATCTTCCAGAATCCTCTCTTTATTAGTTCAGTGACTATCAAATAGCAGGCATTTACATACTTCTTTCAAAACTTTTTCTAAAATACATTTGAATGGGTACTACTAGTTTACTTAATGTTTTTCTTAAAACCAATCTTAAATCAAACCACATTTCCTTCCAGTTTGTCCTGAACATTAGGATCAGGTTAATGATATCTTCTTCAATATTTTTCCATTACAAATAACATTAATATGTAACTATTAAAATAATATAATTATTAAAATAAAAAGATGCAAAAGAAACTAATTCAGCCAAATTAATCTGTGAAACAAATAAAGGCTTAACTTCTCTTAAAAATTTAAAGGGATTCATCCATGGACTAGATCAAATCACTTGGCATGTACCAGGGAAAAAAATGTATGCATTTCAAGAAATGTAGGGGGCAATTATGAATTCTTTTGGTTTCAGTACACATGATATTAGAATGATAGATCAGCACTTATGTGTAGTTAGCCTCCTATGAAACCATCAAATGTTTCCTTTTAACTGGAACACATTTAATAATTTAGTTAGTCCTGGAAAATACCCAAGGATATAAGATCACATCATTATGTGACTCTGAAACCAAAGAAGCACGTCCAATAAAGATGTTTTCTACATTAGGAAGGCAAACAACATTAATAAGGCAGACAGAACACACAACAGACAACCTCATAAAATCTAGATATCATTTCAGATCTAACACAGTTTGTTCAGGCTCTGTATTTGACATCCAAGGACATGGAGTGTAGAATATACAGAATAAGTTGGCATTTAACAAGTGTGACTTTCTATTAGAAGCACAGTTGTACAAACACATAGAAAGAGGGAGAATAAGTACATTCATTCTGCACATAGAATTGAGTAACACAGGGTGGCTGGGTAGCTCAGGGGGTTAAAACCTCTGCCTTCAGCTCAGGTCGTGATCCCAGGGTTCTGGGGTCCAGCCCTGAATTGGGCTCTCTGCTCAGTGGGGAGCCTGCTTCCTCCTCTCTCTCTGCCTGCCTCTCTGCCTACTTGTGATCTCTGTCTGTTAGGCGAATAAATAAATATCTTAAAAAAAAAAAAAAGAAAAGAGTAACAAAACAATATCATCCCATAGTCTCCAGAACTAGATATTTCTGGGGACTTTAGTATATGAAGTAATATTCATATTGGTTTGAGAAGATGGGAGTCATTTGAAGCCTTCTAAAGTTTCTTTTAAGGGTCATTTGCCAAATTTAATACATCAATAACCAATTTCAAAAATTCTAATGAAAACAATATTGACTTTCTAAGAGCTCTATTATAAATTTATGCTAGTAGAAATAAAATTCAATTAAAAAATCCTCCAAAGAAAATAATGTTTTAAATTACCAGTAATCAATATATATCTCCAAAAGAGACCAAATCTTACAATTTTTCAAAAGGTCACCCAAATAATGCTTCAAAGGTTTATAAATGTAGCCACTGGCACATCATTCCAGTCTATTCACTATATTAATTTGTTTGAAATTTAAAATGGCCTTTTAGGGGCGCCTGGGTGTCTCGGGTTAAAGCCTCTACTTTCGGGGGTGCCTGGGTGGCTCAGTGGGTTAAAGCCTCTGCCTTCGGCTCAGGTCATGATTCCAGGGACCTGGGATCGAGCCCCACATCAGGCTCTCTGCTGAGCAGGGAGCCTGCTTCCTCCTCTCTCGGCCTGCCTCTCTGCCTACTTGTGATCTCTCTCTCTGTCAAATAAATAAATAAATAAATAAATCTTAAAAAAACAAAAAGCCTCTACCTTCGGCTCAGATCATGATCTCAGGGTCCTGGGAACAAGCCCCACGTCGGGTTCTCTGCTCAGCAGGGAGTCTGCTTCCCTTCCTCTCTCCCTGCCTGCCTCTCTGCCTACTTGTGATCTCTGTCTGTCAAATGAATAAATAAAATCTTTAAAAAATAAAAAATAAAATAAAATGTCCTTTTATTTTTTTGTATGTCAAGAAATCAAAGAGATGCTCGCAGAAACATTCCAAATTTGTGAAAAATTAGATGCATCAACAGAAGCAAAAATGTTCAGATAAACTTAGAAACATTTGCAGTAAGAATCCATACAGCAAATGCATTCATTGCATTGAGGATCACTCACTCCATGCCAAACAACAGAGACCTGAGACATTTCAGGTCAAGACTGTTTTAAGAAGACAACTCCAAGTTTCTATTTCAAGAGGTAAATGTGATGGATGCACATTGCATTTTGAGTTATCCAGATATGACAGAGTTTAAAAAAATCATTAATGGAGTTGTACAAGGAAATTCAAAGTTAAGAGTCTAGATGCTTACTGCCACATGATCTATAACTGCCAGCCACATAGTCTTCAGACTCCAGTATGATAGAAAATTAAAAATTATTATGGGGTGCCTGGGTGGCTTGGTCAGTTACGCATCTGTCTTCAAATCAAGTCATGATCCTGGGGTCCTGGGATGGCACCTGGAGTTAGGCTCCCTGCTCAGTGGGGAGCCTGCTTCTCCTTCTCCCCTGCCTCTCCCCCTGTTTGTGCTGTCTCTCTGTCTTTATCTCTCTACAAAAAAAAAAAAAAAATATCAATCATCTCAGGTCATCCCAACTACTCAAGTAAGTATCTGTTATTTATTTATAGTGTTTTGTATGCTAAAGTTTAATAGTAGAAAATGTATTATAAATTCTGGTACATAATATTCTTTTCATTTGCTTGGGGAAAGGAGATGGTCAGGAAAAAAGTAAGATCTTGTGACTTTTGGAGCTCTTAGCTATAATATTAGAAAAAAGAAGGGGCACCTGGGTGGCTCAGTGGGTTAAGCCTCTGCCTTTGGCTCAGGTCATGATCCCTGGATCAAGCCCAGCTTTGGGTTCTCTGCTCAGCACGGAGCCTGCTTCCCTTCCTCTCTCTCTGCCTGCCTTTCTGACTACTTGTGATCTCTGTCTGTCAAATAAATAAATAAAATCTTAAAAAAAAAAAAAAGAAAAAGAAAAAAGGCTTAGTCATTGTTCTCCTCAATAACTCATATATTGTATCTTTGCTTTCAAGAAACTCACTGGACTCTCTGACTACAAAATATACATAATAAATAAATAAATAATTTTAGGAAACCATCATGAAAGGGTTATCTAAATTCCATATAGGACAGTCTATACTTTATATATTACAAAAATTAGATAAGTCAAAATTAATGATTAAAAGTCAACATGAAAAGTAAACAAGGTTTTCTTAATCTGTTGCTATAAGACTATTACAAAATAACTTTACTCATATTTGTATACATTTCTATTGACTATGTTAAGACAAATGATAAAAATTATTATACATTCACAAAGACTTTAGACAGTAATTGCACTTTACCCAAAAAGTAAAAGTAATAAATCAGAAATTTATGTAAGGAATGCTTTAAAAAACGAAAGACCAGGCAAAATACCCAGAATAACCAACACAATACCAAAAAAGAATAAAGTCAGAGGAGTGATACTACCCAATTTCAAGACTTACTGTAAAGCTACAACAATCAGAACTGTGTGGTATTGGTAAAAGAATAGACAAATGATCAATGGAACAGAATAGAGTCCAGAAACAGATATAAATCATAGTCAATTGTTCTTTGACAAAGAACAAGAGCAATACAATGGAGCAAAGATAGTCTCTCCAACAAATGATGCTAGAACAACCAAATATCTATATTAAAAAAAAAAGAATCTATACAGACCTTACATCTTTCACAAAAATAATTCAAAGCTTATCAAAAACCCAAAAGTAAAATCCAAAACTATATAATTATAAAATATCTAGAAGATAACATAGGAAAAATCTTAGATGACCTTAGATATGATGATGACTTTTTTGTCACAACACCAAAGGAATGATCCATGAAATAGTAACTGCTAAACTAGATTGTTTAGAATTAAAAACTCTGTTTTGTGAAAGACAATGGCAAGAGAATGAGAAGACAAGGCACGGGCTGGAAGAAAATATTTTCAAAATAGACAGCTGATAAAGGACTGTACAAAATATAAAAAAAAAAAATAACCTCTTAACGCTCAATGGTAAGAAAACAAACAACTTGATTTAAAAATGGGCCAAACACCAGAGGAGATGCAGACCAAAGAAATTAGACTGGTGGCAAGTAAGCCTAAGAAAGATGCTCCACATCTGTGCCATCAGGGAAATGCAAATTAAAACACTGAGTTAACGGCCAAAACCAACAACACTGACAACACCAAAAGCTGACAAGGATGTAGAGCAACAGGAACTTTTATTCATTGCTGGAGGGAATGCGAAATGGCATAGCCACTTTGGAATACAGTTTGCCAGTTTCTTCCCAAACTAAACATACTCTTACCATACAATCCTGCAAACTCCTCAATATTTAGTCAAAGAAACTGGAAATTTATCTTCACACAGAAACCTGCACATGGACGTTTATAGCAGCTTTATTTACAATTGCCAAAACTGTGAAGCAATCAAATGTCATTCAGTAGACAAATGGATAAATATACTGTGGCAGATCCAAACAATGAAATATTATTCAGCACTAGAAGGAAATGAGCTATCAAGTCAATACAAAATGTGGAGGAAACTTAAATGCATATTACTAAAAGAAGCCAATTTGAAAAGACTACCTAATGTATAATTCCAGTTATATGACATTATATGACATTATGGGAAAGGCAAAACTAGAGAGACAGTAAAAAGATCAATGGTTGCAGAGATGAGGCTTGTGTGAAATATGAACAGTAAACAGAGGCTCTTGAGGGCGTGGTAGTTAAAGCACTCTGTATGATACTACAGTGATGGATAAATGTTATACATTTGTTCAAATCCACAGAATGCATAACACCAAGAGTCAACTGTAATGCAAATGGGGGACTTTGGGTGACTATGAAATGTTGACATAGGTTCATTAATAATAACAAAGGTACCACTCTGAGGGGGAATGTTGGTAATGGAGGAAGCTATGAATGTGTGGGAGCAGGGGGAGTATAGGAAGTTTCCTTTTCAGTATCTTTCTCTTAATTTTACCATGAACCTAAAATTGCTCTAAAAAATAAATTATTAAATAAATAAATAATAATGGATTATTTCATTGTTTTCTCCATCTTGCTTTGAGTGTTTATTTCCACATATAATTGTCTAGCTAAAACATCAAGAGATCTCTATTCGGATATACAAGACAAACATCAAATTACATTCAACTGGGAACTGAAGTTACAGTTTTCCCTTAGACTTTTCAATCAGTAATTTTTGAATCCAAAATAATCAGAACAAATCCACATTTAATGTAATTTCCCTATGATTTTAATCATCTCAGCATGATGGAAAATGGGATAATGTTTAACTCTATCATTGATTGATATGAGTGTTTTCTTTTAAAATGCCTATTTTCAAATTCCTTATTCAAAGTGATTCAGAAACTTCTAGGTTGAAATTAGTAGGTAGATGAGTACTAAGCCTTCTTAAAAGTTAGTCTTTTATTCTTTCATTACCCAATCTATAATTTTTTACAATGAGAAACAAAGATGATAATTTGTTTTTAATTATGGTCATCCTACTTGTAGTAATGATTAATTTTCTGCTTCAGAACTAAATTTAATGCTGTCGTTGCTAAAATATCATGAAAATTCCTGTGTGTTTATAATCACATAATTATAGGATTCCAAAGTGGGAAGATGGCTTTAGAATTATTGAAAAGAACTTCTACCTTTCTAGATAAAGGGATCAGAAAAATGTATTTTTAAGAGCAAATAAGTCATATTCAAATATCTTTTTGCCTTGTTTTTTGGTTCCTGTGTATCTTTTCCATGTTCCCTAAAAGCTCAGGTATTCAGGAAACATTTGCTCTTGTTGTTGAAATGATTCTTATCTCCCCTCTTGAGGAAATGAGCCTATAGATTAATATGACTCTCTTATAGGTCCTTCCTTTTTTTTTTTTTAAGATTATTTATTTATTTGAGAGAGAGAGAGTGAGTGAGAGAGAGGGGAAGAAGGAGCAGGGGAAAGGGGGAGGAATAGACTCCCCACTGAGCAGGGAGCCTGACTGGGGGCTGGATCTGGGACTCTGGGATCATGACCTGAGCCAAAGGAGCCACTTAACTGACTGATGTCACCTTGGTGCTCCTTATAGGTCCTTCCTAAAGCCTGGTGCAGTTATAAAGGAGTTTATGCCTCCTCTTTATCTCAAGGAAAATATTTTTTTGAGATAGGAATTTAAAGAACAAGAACTCTTGAAGGGGGAAAAAGGATGTGGAAAAAGAAAAAGAAGAGGGAAAAGAAAGAGGAGAAATTAAGAAAAAGATGAAAGAGTAGAAAAATCTTATCACTTAAGTATTAGTCTTTTTGCAAGAAAACAGCATGATTTGAGTCCATCTATAAGAAGCTGGAAGTCTCCACTCAACAAGTAAAAAGCTAAACAAAACAAAAATTCAACAACTCTCCTCAGATCCTTAAAAGAAGTGGGGTCACAAGAGAAACTGTTGTTCCCCCACCCCCAAATGGAGGAGACCTACAAGAGAATACAGAAAATCACAACTTAAGGAAACAGAAACCCAATGACTGAAACCTTGAAGGGATCCAGTGAGGGTAAGGAAATCTGAACTACAGTTGAGAAATTGCTGGAAGCTCAGTGGGCAAGTTTGAGAGATAAAACTCTAGAGAGGAGTCTGGCCCTCACACTTGTAAGAGTTTACCTTCTGGAATTTACCAGGTTCCAACAGTAAATACTGGAGAAAAGTCCCTCATGTTTCTTTCAATGGGAGGGGGAAAGGAGCGATTTTGAAATATTTATGAGTACTCTGTTCTTACAAAGTCCTGCCCAGGTGAAATGAGTTAACTGGATCCTAGCCTGCAGGAGATTTATTAGAACCTAGCTGACCTGAAAGAAGGTAAATACCCAACTCCAATGCACACTGGCCATCCTGTCTCAAATAAGGGGGTGGCAGGGGGATGGCAGGGGAGGATGAGCAGTATTGATGAAGTTCAAGTTTAGAGGCAGAGGCTCACTATAAGATTTAGATCTAATCATAAGAATATACTGTTTCCCCACCTTGACACCTTACTAAAAATTTGCTGAGGGCTTATTTATACTAGTTCATTTTATCCAGCACATCATGCCTAGTTATCAAAGGGGGGGGGATACACTAAAGGCAAAAAAAGAAAAAAAACAAGTTTGAAGATACAGAGAATGTATCAGAACCAGACTTGGATATCACAGGAAAATTGAAACTATCAGACCTGGAATTTAAAACGATGATGATTAATATGCTAAGGTATCTAATGAATAAAGTAGACAGCATGTAAAAAAAAGGCAAGCTAAGCAGAGAGATAGAAATTCTAGAAAGGAAGAGATGCTAGAGAACAAAAACACTGTAGTAGAAATATAGAATGCTTTTGACAGACTGGTTAGTACACTTCATCTGGCTGAGGAAAGAATCTCTGAGCTGGAAGATATCCCAATAGAAATCACCAAAACTGGAAATCAAACAGAAAAAAAAAAAAAAAAAAGTTTTAAAGAAAAAAAAAAAAAAAAACTCAACATCCAGTAACTGTGGGCCAATTACACACATATAACTGAAACACTAGAAGAAGAGAAAAAAGGAACAGATCATTTTTTTGTTGTTGCTTTTGTTTGTTTAAAGATTTAGGAGCACCTGGGTAGCTCAGACCATTAAACATCCAACTCTTGAATTCCGCTAAGGGCATGACCTCAGGGTTGAGATCTGCTTGAGATTCCCTCTCTCCCTCTCCCCCCAGTCTCTCTCTCTTTCTCAAATAAATAAACCTTAAGAAAGATTTATTTTTAAACAAGTTTTAGGTTTATAACAAAATTGACAGCAAGGTATAATGGCATCCCATATATACCCTGACCCACAATAAGAATCTCCCCCATTATCAACATCACTTATTTGAATAGTACATTTTTACCAAGGATGGACCAACACTGACACATCATAAGCATTCAAAGTTCATAGTTTATATAACAGTTCATTCTTGGTGTTGTACATTATGTAAGCTTGGACAAGCGTATGCTGAGCATATATCCATCATTATTAAATCACACAGAGAATTTTTACTGCCCTAGAAATCCTCTGTGTTCTGACTGTTCATATCCACTACCCACCTCTGCAAGAAGGCAACCACTGATCTTTTTCTCTACATAGTTTTGTCTTTCCAGAACATAACATAGTTAGAATCATATGGTATGCAGCCTTATCACATTGGCTTTTTTCACTTATTAATATGCATTTAAGATTCTGCCATATCTTTTTATAGATTTATAATTAATTTTCTTTTAGCTCTGAATAATATTCCATTGTCTGGATGGACTATAGTTTATTTATATCCATTCATGCATTTTTAAAAAATTGGGATGCCTGCCTGGCTAAATGGAAGAGCATGCAACTCTTGATCTTGGGGTTTTGAGTTTAAGCCCCATGTTGGGTGAGAGAGAGAAAGCATGACTAGAGAGAGAGAGAAGCAGACTCCCTGCTGAGCAGGGAGCCCACGAGGGACTTGATCCCAGGAACCTGAGATCATGACTTGAGCTGAAGGCAGACACTTAACTGCCTGAGCCACCCAGGCATACCTAAATAAAAACATTTTAAAAAACGATGCTCTACATCACTAGTCATTGGGAAATATAAATCAAAACCACAATGAAATAACCACCTCACATCAGTTAGAATGGCTAGCATCAAAAAGACAAGGGAACAAGTTTTAGTGAGGATTTGAAGAGAAG
This sequence comes from Taxidea taxus jeffersonii, assembly GCA_003697995.1. NCBI lineage: Eukaryota > Metazoa > Chordata > Mammalia > Carnivora > Mustelidae > Taxidea > Taxidea taxus. The sequence continues at coordinate 42,763 of ML109669.1, read as the reverse complement.
GGAACCTTTGTGCACTGTTAGTGGGAATGTAAATTGGTATAGCCCAATGGAAAACAATTACATTCCTTAGTGTTTATCCAAAGGAATTGAAAACTATGTCCACATAAAATCTGCACATGGAAATTTATAGCAGATTTTTCATAACTGGCAACACTTGGAAGCAATCAGGATGTCCTTTCATAGATAAATGGATAAATAAACTGTGGTACATCCAGACAGTATAGTGTTATTTAGTGCTAAAATGAAGTGAGCGATCAAAGAATGAAAAACATGGAAGAAACTTAAATTTATGTTACTAAATAATGGAAGCCAAACTGAAAAAGCTATATACTGTATGAGTGCAACTATATGATGATCTGAGAAAAGTAAAACAATGGAGACAGTAAAAAGATAAGTGTTGCCTTGAAGGGAAGGAAGGAATGGATGAAGGAGTGGAGCTCAGAGATTTTTAGGGCATTGAAAATAATCTATATGATAAAATAATGGTGGATCCATACTATTATAATTTTTTCAAATGCATAGAATGTACAACACCAAGAGTAAACACTAATGTAAACTAGGACTTTAGATGATAGAGATGTGTCAGTGTAAGCTCATCGATTATAACAAATATACAATTCAGGGAAAGATGTTAATAATAAGGAAGACCTTACATGTTTGTGGACAAGAAGTAGAAGAGAAATATCTGTACTGTCTGTTCCAGATTGCAATAAACCTAAAATTGATCTAAAAAAATAAAGTTTATTAAAAAAAAGAAAAGAGAGGTGACTTTGTTTAGTACCAAAATCTTTGAACATCAACATTTGTTAATTTGCCTTCTTGCAACATTGTTTATACTTTCAGGTTTTGAGAATCCACTTTGAATAGGACACAGAGGAACCCAGAAAAGCCAGCTGTACTATAAGCTATTGAGACAGGCAGCTGTAATGTTTGTATTTGGCAGAAGGAATGAAATAAAATAAAATGTAAAAATTAATTACTTTGACACTGAAACTAATAAAAGATAATGTTGGGGCACCAGTGTGGCTCAGTCAGTTAAGCATCTGCCTTCAGCTCAGGTCATGATCCCAGGGTCCTGGAATCCAGCTCCAGGTGGGCTCCCTGCTCAGTGGGGAGCCTGCTCCTCCCACTCCTTCCCACTCCAGAGACTTAACTTTGTAACAACCAAGGATATGAGTAAGAGGAGTTTGTGTTTGTTAAATATCTTTATTTTATAAAAAGGTTGACTTCAGAATTGTTAGGATAAGAAATAAAATATTGAGGGACGCCTGGGTGGCTCAGTTGGTTAAGCAGCTGCCTTCAGCTCAGGTCATGATCCCAGCGTCCTGGGATCGAGTCCCACATCGGGCTCCTTGCTCGGCAGGGAGCCTGCTTCTTCCTCTGCCTCTGCCTGCCACTTTGTCTGCCTGTGCTTGCTAGCTCTCTCTCCCTCTCTCTCTGACAAATAAATAAAATTAAATTAAAAAAAAAAAGAAATAAAATATTGAAATAAGACATCAAAACACAAAATATGGATTATGTGTAAAGGAACTATCATAAAAAGCTAAGTGGTTAATCTCTGGCCCAGTTTAATATGCGACTTAGATGTTACTTTTCAAACTTTACATTCATTGTTTTTTCCATAATATGATCCATATACTTCCTCAAAGTGTTAGGGTGGAAATTGGTCTCATAACAGTGCTTACTTATATGCAATACAACTTAGATTTACTCACTTGAATAAATTCTAGACAAGTAGTTTGACTTTTATTATATGCAATGTAACCATATTATCTAGGAATCTTGTGTTGCTGAAAGAATCTAACACCCACATCTGCAAACAATCAAGTTATTTGCTAAGTAGGAAACTAATGTGTCTTGAAGAGTTCTTCACTATTTAAACACTTCTAAGAAAGTGAAGTTATTTGTTTTTCTCAAGATTGATTTTCTTTCATTTCTCTCAAATAGCTATACCCATAACATCAGCAGAGTCTCCCTTCACATTCGATGTAATGGATACACTTAACTTGGAGGTTTGGGAATTTCTTAAGATAGTTTTCTCTTAGCCTTGAAAGTGTTGCATCAATGGATTGATACTTTGGGGCAAGGGGTGGGGGCAGGACCAGTTGTATATGCTAGGTTATTTTTAAAAGTAAATAAACCTAAGTACTATTTTTTAGTGGTGGGGTGAGGGTAGGGGGAATCAGAACAGCTATCAAAAAGTCTGAGAAAGGGAAGATGAATGAGCAGGAAATAAAGAAAACTTCGTGAACTTTTCTCTATGAGTGATCATCAGACTACTTTGTAATAATATCCCAGGAAATATCTTAAAAATAACACATGTAGTTAAACTACAACTGGACTTTGCTTAAATCTGATGAGACTTGACATCTCTGTGTAAATGTAATGTGCATTCTCTTATTCTGAGTAAATCTGGGCTTGTTCTCTTACATTTAAGAGTCATGGGACACCTAGGTGGCTTAGTGGGTTAAAGCCTCTGCCTTCAGCTCAGGTCATGATCCCAGGGTCCTGGGATAGAGCCCCACATCGGGCTCTCTGCTCAGCGGGGAGCCTGCTTCCTCCTCTCTCTCTGCCTGCCTCTCTGCCTACTTGTGATCCCTCTCTCTCTGTCAAATAAATAAATAAAATCTTTAAAAAAAAATCATTTGCCTATCTTTTTCTGTGATTTTTTTGAAAATTTTCATTTTACCCCATTTTTATACCAGGTTTTTGCCCTTTTTTTCCCTCATCACTTAATATGAGATATATTAGTCCAATTTCTGTAATGTAGCTTTCTATTATCTTTTCTTGGTTTGTCTGTTTCCTTAACTTCACTTTTTCTTAAATTGCATTAGCAGAATTTACTAAAATTTTGGTTCATGGCCCTTGTATTCAACATTATTCAACATTATTTTAACTTGCATTTTTAAAATATTTTATTTATTCATTTATTTGTCAGAGAGAGACAGAGAGATGAATAGGAGAAGCAGCAGGCTGAGGAGGAAGCAGGCTCCCCACTGAGCAAGGAGCCCCATGTGGGACTCAGTTACAGGCCCCTGGGATCATGACCTGAGCCAAAGGCAGATGTTAACCTACTGAGCCACCCAGCATCCCCCTTAACTTTTATTTTAATACTTTATTTTAGAAAGTATTTTTTAACTTCCTTGCTATAAAAAATTAATGTATGCTTTTTTCTAGAATTTATTATTTTATTTTTCATAATTGCATTTCTTATACATTTTCATTTATTCTTATATATGATATGAAATATGAATACAATTCTATTTCTATTCAAATATAGATGACCAGTTTTCCCCAATGCAATATTACAGTTCATTTTTTCCTACTGATTTGAGATGTTGCTTTTATTATAACCATTAACACACAAGTGGATTCTCTTTTTTATTTTCTACTCCATTGAATTAGTCTAATTATGTATTGATGAACCAACATTTAATTGTGTTTCATTTATAAAGCCTCTTTAATGTTTCAGTAGTTTAGTACCTGGCTTCTATGACATTGCCTTTTAGAATCAAGTAGTATATGGCTTTAGGAAAAATATATTGGTGCTTTTATTGAAATAATATTAGATTTCTAAGTTACTTTAAACAGCATTGTCATCTACACAGGTAGATGACATGTTCATGTTTATGGCAGTTTGCTTTTACAGAAGACTTAACATTAGTACCTATTTTTGTTAACCAAAAGAAATGTGAAAAGGATTTTTGATTTTACAAAAAAGGGGGGGTGGCAAAAACATGTTCAGTGTTTGTTTTGTTTTTTGGGGTTCTTTTTTGTTTTTTTTTGCAGGGAGCCATTATAGTGGTAGTGGGCACCCCACCAGTGGCCCCACAAAGCTTTCCCTTGGAGCTACCCTCTGCATCTCAGCATCAAGCCACTGGAGCTTTGGACTGTGTCTGAGAGCATATGTGCTTTATCTTGGTTTATTTTGTGCATCTGTTTGCAATATGTGTCTTAAGGTATCAGAAAAATCTGAGACTAATGTTTTGTTCTGGGAATGTTCAAAAATTTTCCAGATGAATTAATAGTAATTGTTTCCTTACTTCATGCCATTTCAACTTATGAAAAGTTTCGTAGGAATGCTCTACTTTTGGATAATGGGGGAAACTTGGATGTTATTGAGCCTTTGTAGAATAGAGCATGGAATGTCTACATTTTTTCAAGTTCACATTTGTGTCTTTTTTCTAATTGAATAAATCTGGCATATAACATTGTTTAAGGTGTACAACATGTCATTTTGATACATTTACATGTTGTAATATGATTGCCTATATAGCAATATCTATCACATTACCTAATTATAATACAATTGTCTATATTCATTGTGGTGTGAATTAAAGCTCTGTGGCTTATTTACTATTTATTACAAGTTTATATCCTTAAACACTAACTCTCTTATCTTCCTGCCTGTATCCCCAGGTAACCATCATTTTACTCTGTTGTTGTTTTTTTTCAGATTTAACTTCTTTAACTATAAGTGATAACATACAACACTTGTATTTCTCTTCCTGACTTATTTCACTTAACATAATGTGCTCATGGTCCATCACTGTTGTCTCAAATGGTAAGACATTTTCCTTTGTTATGGCTGAATAATATTTTGTTGTGTATATGTTCTGCATCTTTTTTATCCATCCATTTGTGGATAGACTTTTTGGTTGTTTCCATATCATGGCTATTGCAAATAATACTGCACTGAACATGGGGTATGCATATATCTCATTGAAATCCTATTTTAATTTTTTTTATATAGACCCAGAAGTTGAATTGCTTGATCATATGGTAGATCTATTTTAAATTTTTGAGGAAATTCCATATTGTTTTCCAGAGGTTGGACCAATTTGCATTCTCACTAAGAGTGTGTTAGAGTTCCCTTTTCACCACATCCTCCCCAGGACCTTTTGCCTCTTGTCTATTTAATGATAGCCATTCTAACAAATGGGAGGTGTAATTTCTCCAAAGAGGAAATTAAGATGGCCAAGAAACACATGAAAAAAATACTTTGTATCACCTATCATCAGAGAAATACAAATCAAAACCACTTTTGTGTCTTTGAGAGTTTTAATATTTCCCTTATGTAGGTTTTAGAAATATCTTGTTAAGGATTATGGGTATGTAGTGCTTTTATTTCTCTTATAAATGAAGTATTCTCCTCCAAAAATCTTCTAGCCAGTTATTGTCTCCATGAATACAGACCTTTAATGTTGAATATTAATTTTATAAATTTATATTAAACATGTTTTTCTTTAATTCCAGGAAAGCTTTTTTTATTATTTTTGTTTACCTTGGGATGTGACACAAACTCTGTCACTTGTGGGGTGCCTGGATGACTCAATTGATTACATGTCTGACTCTTGGTTTTGGCTCAGCTCATGATCTCAGGGTCCTGAGATCCAGTCTCTCATTGGGGTCCCCACTCAGCATGCAGTCTGCTTGGGATGGTCTCCTTCTCCTTCTCCCTCCCCCTCTGCTGTTGCTCTCTCTCTCTAAAGTTAATTAATTATTAATTAAAATATCTAGAAATTATATTTGTAAATAGTTTTATTTGCATCTTTCGAGATCTTCTGCAAATAATTGCTTCTTCTGTCTAATTCCATTGGCTAATGTTGGGAAATGCTCCTCTATATCTCTCTGTCAGAATCCTACACATCTTACTGATTAAACCCCAAATGTAGAGCCCTGACTTATCAATACTTGTACCTTTCCTCGGGGTTATGTTGCAGCATGCAACCTTGAGGATAAGATCATAATGTCTTTCTCCAGGACAAAGAATAGGCTTGCTTACCATTTACTATAAAGCAGTAGATTCCCGAAGCATACCCACAACATACATACAGCATTCACCTGGGCCAGCTGTACACTTTCCTCCTACCCCAGGAATGGGGAATGGCTGCAAACATATTATCATGCAGTTTGCTGTGCTATAGTAATAAAGTCCTTTGTCTGTGATGTGGAAGTTTTGTGTCTTTTGCCTGTACACACAAACTAGCAGACTAACTTATTAGCTTGTAAGTAGCAAAAAAGCAAATACCAGCCTCAATAGCTAATACCTCCAGTGCAATCTTAAATACTGGTTGGAGCAGAGAACATTTTATTTTACTACTTTTAGTGAGAATGCTTCATTAAATATAACTTTAACTCTTATGTTGATACATACACACACATTAATCATATGATAGAATTATTCATTTTCTTGAGTGTTTTTGCTGTAAATGTATATTGAATTATGTTAGGTACCTTTTCAGTATTTGTGGTATTAATAAGAAATTCCATTAAATGAGAACAATTAATATAATAAATTATGTTGAAGTATTTCCTAACATTGAGGCATTCTTACATTTCTGAAATAAATTCCACTCAGTGTGATGCATATAATTTAGATGTGCTGCTGGATTCTGTTTGCTAATATTTTAAGATTAGTACAAAAATATTTATGAATGAAGCTGGCATTTAGTTTTATTCCTGACACAAACTTCATCAGGCTTCAATATCTGAAGACAGAAAAAAATTAGTTTTTATGATGTAGAAAAATATTTCATCTCCTTTACAGATCATAGTGACTAAAAGTAGATATAATTCAGGAAGTAAATTTACTTCCCAAATTGTGACTGAAGTGATAATGAGAGTTTGAAATAATGTTTATTTTAACTATAATGTTGTATCCCCTATTCAGGATGTTTTACTAAAAAGTCAAGCCAGACCTCTCTTTGTAATTGTTGGAGGAAAGTACTTTGTAAAGTTACTTTTTGAAGTAACCCTAATATCTAGGATAATATAATTTGAAAGAATTGTCCTTGTGGGCTGAAAATGAATCTTTGAGGTAAGACTCTGTACCAGTTAAAACCAAGATGCAAATTACCCCAGACAATTCTCTCAGAGCTGTAATGACATTTTGGTAATCCTCACACTATTCTAGCCTTTGAGCTTCTTGACTTCCTTTCCATAAATATCTTTTCATTCTCCTTACTTCTTATCTTATATCTTTGTCTCCTCCTCTCTGTCTTCTACTTTGTATCTTTTGAGCACAACTCCAAAATTGCTTCAGTCTCTTAGGTCCTACAGTGAAATTAATCCTACCAAGCTTTCTTTCTCTCATGCCCTCATTTTCTATTTTCTCCCAGTTTAGTTTCCATAATCCACTCCCTTGCTTCTCTCACCCTTTTCAGTATTAGCAGACAATATCACCTTGAATAGATCCAACTTTCTAGCTACCTTATAACTCACTACCTTATAACTCACCTAAACGCTTGATGTAGATGGAGGAAAAAAACAGAATGAAATGGAATAGTCTCATTTCAACTTCATGACTACTTTACTTAACTGGGCTCTTAATGTTGCCTAGCAGTCCTACTTGATTTCTTAGTTCTTTTATGTCCCCACTTTCCTAGGTGACGTTTTTGCCTCTTTTTTAATAACACCCAACACCCCATCTCCCATTCTTACTCTTAGTTGATGCCACACTTTCTCGTTTTGTTGACAAAAGAAAAAGAATTTTCAAATACTCCCAGTAGCACATAGCTTCATCTAACTCCATCTGTGACTACTTTTCCTTTCCCTGTGTTATTGTGGATGAACAGTCAATAGACCATAGTCCAATGCAGCCTCTCTCTTCCCTTGTGAACTATGTACCATGTACTTTCATGTCCTCAATTTTGTTGCTTCCATAGTTCTTACTAGCTTCTTCCGCTCTTCATGATTATTCTTATTATCATATAAATATGTTGTTATATTTCATTTTTTTTTAGTTCCTAGACACAATATCCCTCTTCAGCTTGTGTCTCCTTTATCCTTCTTAACAGCAATGTTATTTAAAATAATTTTCAGTGTGCCTGGGTGGCTAAGTCAGTTGGGTGTCCAACTCTTGATTTTCACTCAGGTTATGGTCTCAGGGTATGAGATTAAACCCTGCATACTGTGCAGGGTTTGTCCCTCTCCTTCTCCCTCTGCATATCGCCCACCCACTCCCACTCATGTGAGCCTTCTCTCTCTCTTTCTCTCTCTCTCTTAAATAAATAAATATTTTTTGAAAGTAATGATTTTCTATACTCATTGTCTGAAATAATTTTCTTCCCCTTGTCTCATTATCATATTCAAAACAAGCTTTTTGCCCCACCAGTGCACCAGAACATGCTTGCTCACCATTGAAAATCATTTGGCTAAATTCAATCTCATTTGACTTGTCCATAATATTGACACTCTTGATCATTCAATTCTTCCAGAAGTGTTTTCTTGACTTGTCTTTCAGTGCACTGCTGCATCTTGGCTTTACTTCTACTGTACTGGCTACTACTTTTCAGTTTTCTTTGCTGACTTTTTCTCATCTCAGTAATTAACAAGATTTGTTGCCCTCCCTGGGCTCAGTACTTGGACTCTTCTCCATCTAAACTTGCATCCTTGCTGATTTCATTCAGCCCCTTTGCTTTAAATATCATCTGTCTACTGATGACTGCTATATAAGTCGGGGTTCAATAAAGGATACCGAACTATAGTGAGTTATGAAACAATAGATTCTCCTACCTATTGCTCCTATAGTCTTCCCAATCACAATTAATGGCAATTCTGTCCTTTCCATTGCTCAGGCCAAAATATATGAAGTATTAACTTATTCTTCTCATCCTCTCACTTCTCACATTATATCATTGATATATATCTCACATGATATCATTGATATATCATTGATATATAATGATAATTAATCATTATATGATTATATCATCTCCACCTTCACAAGCTATTCAGTATAAAGCACATCTCTTCACCTCCTCTGCTACCAACCTGGAACAAACTACCATTGTCACTGGACTGGATCATTGTAGTATACTGACTACTTTCCCCTATCCTCCTACTGTGAATTCTCAACACTGATAGGATCATTTAGAATATAAGTCAGATAATGTCATCCTGTGTTCAAAAAAATTTTAATAGATTTCCATTTCTCTTCTTAAACATAATGTCCCTGGGGCACCTGGGTGTCTCAGTTGGTTAAGTGTCTGCCTTCAGCTCAGGTTATGATCCCAGGGTCCTGGGATGGAGCCCCAAGTCCAGCTCCCTGCTCAGTGGGGAACCTGCTTCTCCTTCTTCCTCTGCCCCCCTATGCATCCTTTCTCACTCTCTCTCAAATAAATAAATACAACCTTTAAAAATTTTTAAAACATAATTTCCTTGCATTAGTGTGCAAGAATAAATTTCATCATTTCATTTATCCCTCTGAAATTTGCTTATTTTATGTGGATTTCTAATTTCAAGAATCATATTTAATATTGATTTACAGAAAAATATTTAATTTGTTTCTAACTGTTATAGAGTAACTATTTTGTGACTATATCCTATCATATATATATATATATATATACATATATATACATATTCACAGTGAAGTTTTATGTTTCCATTTTCTCCACCACAAATTATCAACTTTTTAGATTTTCCATGTATTGAGGTATAATTATGGAAGATACTTTTGAATATCTCTAGAGACTACCTTTGTCACAGATCAAACCCTCTATTTTCCATCCCTTCTTGAAATGTCCAGCAGATTTTACAACTTCCTGGTGAGTTCAAATTCATCTGGGCAATGTAAAACTTTATTCCCATATCCAGTTCAAAGCTAAAAGTGTGTCTGTTTACTCTTGGTGCCATATCAAACACATACAAACTTAGTGTCTAAATAACACAGATTTAGTATCTCACAGTTTTATAGGCCAGAGGTCCAGGTGTTCAAGAACATCTATATAGTGAACAGGCTTGCAAGATAGAGACAGCATTTTTCTCTAAAGCAGAGGACAGATCTAGTACTCAGTGTCACCTATATCTCCGTATAGTTGGGCAGTTTTGCATGCTTCCACCTTACAAAAAATCGGGCCTCCCTTAGTTTGGAATTTCTCATCTGGATGCAGTCTCACTGCTTGCAGCATTCCCTGATCTGTCTTAGCTTCATCCTCCTGAGACTCGAGGATGGGGGAACCAAAGTGAACAAAAAAGTCCCTTTCCTCTGACCCAGAAATCTCATGTGTTCTTCCAGCAGACTAATTTATTAGGCTGTATACAAAATAAAGTTTCAAACCCTTACAATTCTTGATAGCTTTTGGCAACAAGGATGGGATGGGTTTGACATACAGTTTTTGGAAGAGATACAAAAAGGCCATTTGCAGGCTTGGTTAGGAAATATGAGAACACTTGTAGAATTCTCTAGCAAGGGAGGTCAAAGACTAACCAAAGGTGATATAGGGCTTAGGGCAAACCAAAAACAACAGAAATTGATTTGGTTAAGCCATGAATGGTGGTTCCAAGCCTCCTGAATATGCACGTAATAAGCCTCGTTTGGGGACCGATTTTTCCCCTTTGCCAACTGATCACTCCCTCCCCATCTTCCTTATCTTTAGTCATGTGTTCAAGATCCATTCAATTGAAAAGAACACTGAAAAAATAAATTAAATTTTTTAAAAAGTAACCAAAACCCACAATGTTTGTGGAAATACCAGCATTTATTGATTCATATGTGCAAATTATATAAAAGGTGAGATTAAAGACATTATAAAAAATAACTGGAACCAGATTCTGATAACTTTAGGGCTCTCTTGTTATTATTTATTCTGTCCATTTTGTCCCCTGGATAATGGCTTTGTTTTTTCACAGTGGTTGAGGCCATGGTTACAAACAACTTCTTGTCTCACATATCTAAAATTTTACAATTAGAACCAAATTATATTTTTTAAATTCTAGATTGAGCTTGAAAAATTTTGAAGGATACTCATCATTCTAATTTGAATTAAAGTGCTACACATTGAATTAATCACCTTAGTAAGAGATATTAAATATTATATGCATCACAATTTTAATTACATCTAATTTTATGATCCAGGGCAAGACAAGAACCCATAATATCGTAAAAGTAGGAAAAGTGTTGAAGACACAAAATCAGTAAGTATTAACTGGACATAACTATGCCCATATGGGATACATTTACAAGATACATAATATTAATGGTTTTTCTAAATAATATTTAAAATATGATTTTAACTTTTAAAAAATGGAACAATATAAATGATACAAATCTATTTAAGAAAATATAATTATAAAATAAATGGTAAATTTTAACATGTTAAACATAGATATACTTTGAAATATTCATAGTTTCTGATATTTAAATAGCAAAATTTTTTATACACATTGCTCTCTTCTTCAAAAATGGAAGCCAAACTTATATTGAAGACGAAAAGATACAGTTTCTCATTTATAATGATCTGATCTTTCTCTTTGTCTAAAGATGCAAGTACCAGCAGTTACCTACAGACAGCTATGTATGTATGTAGCCCTAGAAAATCAAAATGGTAAGAGTATCTCCATATTTAAGAAAACAACTTTGTACCTGAAGGGCAAAAATCATGGATATTTTCTTAAGTATGGATTGTCATTTTACTAGGGAAAATTATAAAATAACCATGTGATCATGGCAAATCATGATTAATCTTTCACTAGAGATATCAAATATTTTTTTATCTACATCTACAGGCCACTATACTAATTGCCATGATATTTATAACATTTTGGCCACCAGAAGTATACTCTGAAGTTTTAGATATATTAAAATTTGGGGTAGGGATTCAATAAAATATTTAATTGTTCAACCAACCCACAAATCATCTCCCCTTCTTTAAGATAGAAAATCAGTGGGAAAAGGCAGAAATTTGCTTGTCATAAAAGCCAACATACTATGGAATTAACAATTAAGGATATGAAATGGTGTGTACACACACATATATGCAGTCAAATGCACAAAATTATAGGAATTCAGACTCAAAAAGATTAAACAATTTCAACCTTTTAAGTATTGGCGCATGTCTCCATATGCCAATCAAAAAACTGTTTGTCCAGTTTGAACTAATGTGTTATGGGCCAGTGTGGCAGAACAGAACGGTCTAATGAAGAATATGAGTAAGGATTCTATAAAAGAGAATTATCTTTTCAAACACATGTGTAGCAGTCATGCATGCCATAGAGTGAAGCAAAATTTATTATAATTGTTACTGAAGGAGAAGGAAAACCTGTTCTTAACCCTAATACGAAAAGACATGAGACTGAAAGGTTCTAATATAGTAGCCCTTCTAATATCTTACTAATACCTATCACCTTAGTAGAGTTTAGTATTTGTCAAATACACACACACACACACACTGAGCTTTTGCTTGGTTTTCTTTTTTTTTTTTTTAAGATTTTATTTATTTATTTGACAGACAAAGATCACAAGTAGGCAGAGAGGCAGGCAGAGAGAGAGGAGGAAGCAGGCTCCCCGCTGATCAGAGAGCCCGATGCGGGGCTCAATCACAGGACCCTGGGATCATGACCTGAGCTGAAGGCAGAGGCTTTAATCCACTGAGCCACCCAGGTGCCCTGCTTGGTTTTCAATCCACTCTTCTTTTTCATCCAAACTATTTTTCAGGATAATCACATCTAGACAAAGATTTTCCCATTATAAATATGTTTGTTATCTATCTATCTATCTATCTATCATCTATGAAGAGATAAATAAATCTTTTCTGAGAGAAGCAAAGACCTTTGCAATAGCAGATTCTGTAAGGTAATGTGAAATTCTGGAATCTTGAAAAGAGAGCTGTTAATATAAGCATGAAATAATCAATATGCTCTTTCCAGTTCAAGCATATTGTTTTCCTCAGTATTTTGCTGCATTAACTCATCCTGAAAAAAAGATACTGTAGCCATTCCAGAGCTTCTAGGGTTTAGTGTTTGTGCATACACCTTGTGTTTCTTCTTATGCATGGACTGCCCTGCTATTGAAATAAATAAGCTCTGAAGTAGGATTTACTTCATCAAAACACATTGTCCTCACTTTCAGGTAAAAGAAAGCAAGAAAAAAAATGTTAGAAATCTGTCTTTGCCCCAAAGGGAAAAGGTGTTAAAACTGACCTTTGGGTATGCACAGTGGCATTTAGATTATTATATTAAGATAAAAATGAATTATAATTTTGGATGTCTTATGGGGCTCTGACCTTTTTCTATATTAGTAGTGTAATAGTTTCAGAAAGGAAAAATAATAGCTGTCTTAAGCTTGTAAATGACTATCCAATATAAGATGTCAATTGTTAGCTCATTCCCTTTTCACCTGGGAGTACAGATTTCAATAGTCTTTATTGATCTAACAGAAAGAATAGATGTAAGTACACCAAATAGCTACTCGCCATTCCGCATGTCTTAGGAAACTGGAATGAAGGAGCATCTACAGGGATGCATCTAATACCCAGAACACTGGCTGCTACATACACTGCATCAGCTTTTAAGAAATCAGTTAATTATGACATATTTGCCCAAGCACAGTCGCACAAAACTAATGTTTTTTTTCTTGAGTAGTTTGCAGAATGAAACAGCATTCTGTATATGCCATCCATAAACCAGCAGCTGTTCATTTTAAGAAAACCTACCCATTGCCATAACATGTAAGTTCTGAAAAGGAGACCTCTTTATTGAGGATACAACATTCTAAGTAGAGGATTTGTTGGAGAGTAGGAGTAGGAGTGAATTTGCTCTGTGTTCCCTTGCTTCCCAATTCCCAGAGACTCTGCAACTATAAGAAGATTCTTTAACTCTTGCTCCTGTAACAGCAATTTTCTGATGTGCTTCATGGGCCTTGCATATGTCTGCTCCTAATATATTGGTGTTTACCAAGTGTTTACAATAAATTTGGTGTTTACAATAAATTAACACTTCTCTAAGTTTTCTAAGTTATGACACTATTTGGAAAAAATTAAGTATAAAGGTGTAAGAAAAAATACACTTATTTATTTTACTTATTTCTGTTAAATTTAATAACGGAGGATGCAGCTTTTTTATTACACACACCTGTACAGTCAGGGTTCTGTCATCCTAGGAATATGTCCTACAGATAGGCTGGAAGAGAGAAGTGATGAACATAACGAAGATTTGCGTTCCCACTTCGCCTTCCAAAGGCACCAGTTTGATGGAAGAAGGGCTTAGAAGACAGAAAGGGATAGGAGTAATAGGCTAGATGATCTCCCTCTATGGGGAAAGAAATATCAGCAGTGCGGAGAATTTTGACTGACGCTAAAGATGCATACCCCAGGTTTTCAGTCCATTTTCTCTTCCTTCCATACTACTTTTTGAAATGCATCTAGACCCATGGTTTTGCCTATTATCTATACACTTATAGTTCTCAAATTATTACTCCCAGGGTTGGCTTCCCACCATGAAATTCAAATTTATTTATTTAAATGACAATATGATAACTCAACTTATATTTTTTTCCACCTTAACACATCCAGAATAATCATTCTCATTCATCCCTAAAATACTTGGTCTCACTCTAACTCCCCCTACTCTTCATCCCCGAATTCTGAATTCCAATATCTCCAACCTCCTCACTTCTACAAATCAGTCCATCATGTTTCACTGGTGTGGAACAATAGATAAAATGTAGATGTAAACATTTCAGTTACCTTCTTGGGCCTATTTGTTTCCTATTACATAGTATAAAACCTAAATATGTAACATATTTTCACAGACTATCCAATACTTTATACCTACTTTCCTGCACTTATCTTCTTTTATTTCTGAGTCAGAATGGTTTTAGATGAAAGAAAATTTCTCCAAAACTGATTGAAGATTAAACTCTTTCTTACCTGGCAAAGCAGGTAGGTCAGATGTAGAGTAGATTCAGTGTTGGTTAAATCACTGTTTGTGTAATATCAGGAAGGTTGTGCAGTCTTCCTGCATCCCACTCTGACAACCTCAAAGGGTTGGCTTGCCTTAGGTTTACCTGTCAAAGTCTTAAGATAGACTTGACATCACATGAAGAAGTCATGAACAAAGTCAGAAACAGGGCTCGGTTTTTTGCCAGAAGTACAACAGAATAAAAGTAACAGTGACAAAATAGAAAATGTTTTCCATCATGAATTAGCCATTAACTAGTCGACTTTGGACAGTAAAATTCAGCTTTCTTAAACATTTGTTGTTGTTGTTGTTGTCAGGTGAAGTGGATAGATTGAATAATTCCTAAGTTGTATTCCAAGTAAGGTTTTGGAAAAGTCTGTGGCTAAATGGCTTTGGGATTCCTGCCAACATATGATAACAAAGGACATGAAACCAAATAATATAACCATTAATTCCAGGAATCACCAGAACATTCTTTCTCACTCACTCCATTTCCTTAAAGAACCAGAGAATACATTTGAATGGAATTTAAAGTTCATCCAGAACAAGTTTCTGTTAGTTGTTTGAATCTCTTTTACCATATTGCTGACAAGAAGTCATTCATTGAACGAAAGCCCAAATCCCTAGTAATGAGGAATTCAAATATCTTCTAGACAATGGGTAGAATCTTACTGCTGTCAGGTTTCAACTGATTGACTTCTTTTGTAAACATCCTAAGACTTATTCTTTTGCATGAATAGTCCATGAATATTCCCAAATGTTTAAATTAATTATCAAGCCCTTCAAAGGATTTCTCTTTCAAAGTTAAATATCCCCTCCTTTAAGCATTATTCACATGAAATAATTTTGTATTTTAAGAAATGCAATTCTTTTAAAGTCTTTCAGTTTATTAGATGTCTCTTAGGACATGGCACCCAACTTTATAATTTATGATTCAATTCAGTCTGATTCGATTCAATTCACCTATCATCCATGTATAGATTTGCATCTATCCACTCATCTACCCATCAATCTACTCATCTCTTTTTCTGTTTAAATTATCCAACGTAGACCCTCAGATCTATTATTTCATCAATCAAAAAATCAATCAGTCACTCAGAGAATAGAGCAGGAGTTTCAGCTCCTTTCTTGTTTTATGTATTCTAAACAATAATTGCTGTGGTTGGGGCACTTGGGTGGCTCATTCATTAAGCATCTGCCGTAGGCTCAGGTCATGATCGCAGGGTACTGCTCAGCAGGAAGCCTGCTTCTCCCTCTTCTACTCCTCCCTACTTATGTTCCCTCTTTTGCTATGTCTCTCTGTGTCAAGTAAATAAATAAATAAATAAATAATCTTTTAAAAATATTTAAAAAATGAATTGCTGTGGTAGTATCTCAATTAATAATACTAGAAAAGCATATAGAGAGACTTAGTGTTAAATGTATTACTTATTTGCTACTTTTTTATGTAATAATCTGGATCTCACTGCTCAAATTGTTACCGAACCAGAAGGAAAACAAATTACATATACACACACATGCATACCCACATGTATCACCTAAAGTTCTACACACATATTGTGGCGTATCTCACTATTTTGCTGTAGATAGGGCTTAATAAAATTGATTGCATTCCTTGTATAATATTACACTGAATTTTTGATTATATTAGTTTTTATTTTAAAATATACTCATTTTTAAGGCTCATATTTATCACATATTTACATCATGCGAGATATATTGCTAAGAACTTCTGAACTTTTTTCTCTTTTTTAATCCCTATGTGTCAGTATAGATGATATCAGAGGCCTCCATGTATTTGAGTTCTTTCCAACTTTCCTCTTGTGGTTGAGTTCTAGTTTCAAAGCATTGTGGTCTGAAAACATGCAGGGAATGATCCCAGTCTTTTGGTACCAGTTGAGACCTGATTTATGACCCAGGATGTGATCTATTCTGGAGAATGTTCATGATCTATTGTGGAGAATGTTCCATGTGCACTAGAGAAGAATGTGTATTCTGTAGCGTTGGGATGGAATGTTCTGAATATATCCGTGAAGTTCATCTGGTCCAGTGTATCATTTAAAGCCTTTATTTCCTTGTTGATCTTTTGCTTAGATGATCTGTCCATTTCAGTGAGGAGGTGTTAAAGTCCCTTACTATTATTGTATTATTGTCAATGTGTTTCTTTGATTGTTATTAACTGGTTTATATAATTGGCTGCTCCCATGTCAGGGGCATAGATATGCATAACTGTTAGATCTTCTTGTTGGATAAACCCTTAAGTATGATATAGTGTCCTTCCTCATCTCTTATTACAGTCTTTGGATTAAATTAAATTTTGGATTAAAAATCTAATTTCTCTGATATAAGGATTGTCACCCCAGCTTTCTTTGATGTCCATTAGCATGATAAATGGTTTTCCAACCTCTCACTTTCAATCTGGAGGTATCTTTGTGTCTAAAGCTTTCCAATGATATTGTAATATTTTGATAAATTTGTACTTTATATGCTTTCATTTTTTTTCTATGGTATTTCTCAATTTAGGATATATGTCATTTCAGTTCATACCAACACAGGTTTCACCCTACTAGTTTAGAGGTTAGTATAAATTGCTTCTTCAGATCATCTGAAATATTGGCTGAAATTCCTAGGTAAGGCCAGTGAAAAACAACCTTTCATGTAGTTTAGTCCATTATTATTTAAGCTATACTAATTTCCTTAGGTGGACCTAAACCACAGGTGGACTTAAAAATCTCTCATCCATATAATTCACTGCAAGCAGGACTTTTGTCCTTTCATCCTACTCACATCACTTTATTTGTAGTTGCTACATGCTCCTGAATGCATTGCAAAAAAGCTTTTTCTTCTGGACATAATTTATTCCCCCAGTATCTGGCACTTAGAAGGCAATAATTTTGTCAAATGATGAGCAAGAGCTTAGTTCTCAAAATGGCTAAAGAAACATTTTTAAAAATCAATGATTGGGGTATGGTAGAGTGGGTAAGTAGAGGATAGCATTCTCCCTTGTCCTGATGCTTCACTGATTGAGTTGGACTTTTCTTCTCATTTATAGGAAGTTAGGCTTATTTTCCAATAATGGTCATAATATTATGGTTTCCAGATTGTTTTTCCTAATTCTATTTCATTAACTTGATAATACTGAAAGTCCCTCACAGTTCTAATGCTAGTGGTTTTTTTTTTTCTAAATCTTACTTTTATATAGCATTATGAATTCTGAACATTTGACATCTTTATAGGAATTTTAGTGGGGAGTCTGAAGAAGCTGCCAAAAAGGTGTCATATTCAATGTGTGCAATTCTAATTTAACATTAACATGCTTTATTTGGGCCAAAGTAACCTATTCTGTTAGATTAATACCCATGCTAGCTTATTTTGATGGATAAATGTATTATGCATGCAAAGGCAGTTTTAATCTATGAAAATGTTAGATATTTTATTGATATATTGAGGGAAATTTCTTTAAGATCTGGAAAAAAATCAGAGTCCACATAAAACAAACTGAGGGGGATGGGGGAGAGAGGGGTTGGGAGAGGGTGGTGGGGTTACATTATATGTTTAAATAAAGCTTAAATAAAAAAAAAATCAGAGTCCAGTGGTTTGAAGGACAATAATGATGGAGATTCTGATGGTGGAACATGGAAGCCATCATTTTTTTAAATTATGCTAAATTTTCTAAAATTGCACTTGACAAAATCAAAAGAAAAATAACCAATAAATACTTTTGTATAGACATTATAAAACACATGGATAAAATTAAAGGCCTTTTGCATATGCCTTGTGGGATGCTACAATACCCCTTGGAAATTCCTGTTTCTCAAAATAGTAAGTACACCTTGGGTGAGAGGTTGCCATGACAGCACATAGGGCAGCAAGCAACTAATTGTTCTCTCTCTACAAAGATTTCACATGGCTTTCTCATCTTTCACTTATAAGCTAGGCTTCTGCCTTGTGCAGGGGCTAATTCTTTGTTCAATTGCATTAGCACTCTAAATCCAGGGAGCAAATGGTCTGCCAACTGGAGCCACAAACACAATTGGATGAGATCCAAATGACATCCACAAAGCTCAGTCACAAACTGTGGGGAGAGGGATCAAAATTGGCACTTCACAATCTTGATGAAAATGTACTTGGAATATTTTCTTCACATATTTAAATATCCACAAACACAGAGAAATTTCATTTGGAACATATGGAAATGTATGCAGTATTTTTTATCTCAAAAATCAACTGAGACATTTTGGATTATTTTCAATTTAAGCTTCTGTTTATGTATCAGTGTAAACACACTTGAAATTGTATACATATTTCCTCTTGCTACTCTTTACCATCTAGTACAATTTATCTTCATCCTTTTTAACTTTTATTTTTAAATGTTTTTGTATGAAATAAAAAGCTAGTATTTCTTTTTCCAGCTATTTTATAGAGGTGTAACTGACAAAAATTGTATACATCTAAGGGGTATAATGTGATGTTTTAATATGAGTATAGATTGTAAAATGATTACCACAATCAAGTTAACATATCTATTAATTCATATAGTATGTGTGTGTATGTGTGTGAAGAACACTTGAGACCTACTCTCTTAGCAACTTTCAGTTATTATTATTATTATTAATTATTATTATTTCAAATATTATCATTATTATTACTTAGAGTCACCATGCCACACATTTGGTCTCCAGAACTTACTCATCTTTTTTTTTTAAGATTTTTTTTTAATTTATTTATTAGAGAGAGAGTTCAGGCAGATAGAGTGGTAGACAGAGGCAGAGGGAGAAGCAGTCTCCCTGCCAAGTGAGGAGCCCTATGTGGGACTCAATCCCAGGATGCTGGGATCATGACCTGAGCTGAAGGCAGCCACTTAACCAACTGAGCCACCCAGGAGTCCCCAGAACTTACTCATCTTAAAACTGAAAGTTTGTACACTTTGGTCAATATCTCTCCCCCCAAACTCACCTCACATCCCCTACTAGTCATTCTTCTCTCTTTTCTGTGACTTCATCTTTTTTATATCTCACACAAATAAATCACATAATATTTGTCTTTCTGTGTCTGGCTTATTTCAGTTAGTATATGTCTTCCAGATCCATCTGTATTGTGGCAAATGGACAGATTTTTCTTTTTGAAGCATCTTTCATTTTCTCAGCCCTTTTTATACTCACACATTAAGTCCCTTTTTACTGACCAGAAATACAACCAATTGACTGACTACCCATTATTTATCAAAATTAAGCCTAATGTTGTATTATCATCAGTGTCCCTTAATCAGGTAACACTGACAAAAATGGTGAGTACTTGATAATAAATTTAATCAAGGGGTGCCTGGGTGGTGCAGTCGGTTAAGTGTCCAACTCTTGATTTTGGCTCAGGTCATGATCTCAGGATTGAGGGATCAAGCCCTGTGTCATGCTCTGTGATCAGCACAGAGTCTGCTTGGGTTTCTTTCTTCCTCTCCCTCTGCCCCTCCCCACCGCTTGCTCTCTCTTTCTCCCTAAAATAAATAAATAAATCTTAAAAAATAAATTTAGTAAAAATGAGTGATGTAGAAGGGTTAATAGAGATAAGAATGAATGGCTACTGTAAGGACTGAAGACTCTACTAGTTTATCATGCTACATTTTTTTCTTGTTTACAAGTTGTAAAATTAATTTCATCTTTGCATTTTGTCCTGCTATCATGCAGAGGTTTTCAAATTATTTAGGAAGTAGACTAATAAAGTTCCCATACAAGGCACCATGGGCTTCAACCATTTTTAGTTGATGATCATTTGCACACGTCTGCTTAAAAAAAAAATGTTGAAAGTAATGTTGTTTAGGGATGTCTATACACTTACAGCAAATCAGATATAAATGAACCTCTCAATCACTCTGATATCCCACTACTCATGAAAATGACTAGACTAAGAACTGAAGCTGTGTTACCACATTATTGACTTAATGAGTCTAAAATTGAAGTAGTAGAGGAAGAAGGTTTTATGTGTGTCTGTGTATATCTTTGTTTTTACATGTTAAAGCAATACTCTTCAATAAAGTTCAATTAATTTGAAGTATATCTATAAAAGTGCTGCAAATTATTTTAAGTTTTATGTAGTCAACTCCCATTGGTCTATTGAATCTTTTCAGTTTCATGGATCCTTTTGCTATTCTCATAAAATATATGAATTGTATTCTATCAAAAAAGGAACATTAAACAATTTTGTATATAATTTGGGGGTTCATAGTCCATAAATCTCATCCATAAGTTTCCTTGGGGTCTAGTGATAGCAGGTTAAGATGTAATTGAGCAAATTTATAGAAAATAGTTTAGAATGTTTTTTTCGCTTCAGTAGCCCAAACCTTTCATCCATCCTCAGTTTCTTCTCAATAACAAACCAAAAAAAAAAAAAAAAAAAAAAAGAAGAAGAAGAAGAAGAAGAGGAGGAAGGAGGAGAATGAATATTTATAACCATGAAGTTTGGTCATGGAATTAGAGCAATATGTCTGCATCTGATTCCCACGAGTTTCCTTCAAAATTCTACCAATCAGCCTATAATACCCTACACCTCCTCCTACCAGAAAATCGTTTTTATGTCAGTATCCCAACCTCCTTGCTAGAACTATTTGGATTTCACCCTATTTTAGTAAGTTTGACAATACAAAGGAGAGGTAGAAGCAGGAGATCTATCAATATAGCTATGCAAGCTAATAAGTTAGCCCCACACAGTTTATGGATATTGACAGAAGAGATGAGACTCTTGGCTCAGACATAATAGAAGAATAGTAGAAATATCAACATAGTGACATCACAGGATGTGTAAGTCCACTGCAGAAGAGGAAAGCTGAACTTACAGAATTCAATTCACTGTGATACAATCCCTAAATATTGTGTGATACTGTGTGATACATTTTTGTTATTCATTATCTCACCTCTATTTTCACCTGAATAAACAATCATGAGAAGTGGTTTGCATAATAGAACTTGAGGTGGTAGCCTTGAAATTTTTGCATACTCAGCATGGTGTGTACAAGGGCAAGATGTCTGTGACACACTGCCTCCCCAAAATATCATGGAATAAAATGGCCAACACTTGGAAATTCTTCATTATGCAGTGAACCAACATTTTCTAAATGACCAATGTATGATGTTACACAATTACACATGATTAAAAAATTTTACTCAAAGTGCAAGTAGATCAATGGATTTTAATGTAACAAGGTTCATTTATGTTTTCAGATTACACACTGCAACTAAACATTAAGTAACTACCCCTGCCCACTTTGGGGATAGTATCAAAGAAAAATAGACATAAGTACCTGGTACGAGTATTAAAATAATCCTCTTTTTCAACTACATAATTGTGAAAGAAATTTTAAAAGACCTAAATAAGTGAGAAAGGTGCCATTTTCTGGATCGGAAGACTCAAGATTCTTTAGATATGGATTCTCCCTCAAATTCATCAATATATTTAACACAATTCCAACCAAAATTGTCTTCAGGCTTTTTAAATAGAAACTGACAATCTGAATCTAGCTTTTCCATGGCAATATAATAGTCAAAAAGTTTTTGAATAAAATAAAATGTAGATAACTTTTATATTATCATAAAAATGTTCTATAAAAATGAGTAAGTTGGGGCACCTGGGTGGCTCAGTGGGTTGAAGCCTCTGCCTTCAGCTCAGGTCATGATCCCAGGGTCCTGGGATCGGGCCCCAAATCGGGCTCTCCGCTCAGCAGGGAGCCTGCTTACCTTCCTCTCTCTCTGCCTGCCTCTCTGCCTACTTGTGATCTCTGTCTGTCAAATAAATAAATAAAATCTTTAAGAAAAAATTAGTAAGCTATTCTGGTATTGACACAAAAATAAATATATACATCAATCTAAAGAATAAAGAAGCCATAAATAAACTGACACATATATATTTATATAGTCAAGTGATTTTTTAACAAATGTGCAAAGTTAATTTTATATGAAATTGAGATTCTTTTTTAAAAAGTGGACTAAATGGATGCCTGGGTGGCTCAGTTGGTTAAGCAACTGCCTTCAGGTAAGGCCATGATCCTGGGATCTTAGGATCAAGTCCCACATCAGGCTTCCCCTGCTCTGTGGGAAGTCTGCTTCTCCCTCTCCTTCAGCCTGCATTCTCCCTGCTTGTCCTCTCTTACTCACTATAAAATTAATAAATAAAATCTTGTAAGAAATAATAAATAAATAAATGGGCAAAATAATTCAGCTGCTTTGAAAAACATTTTGGCAACCTATTTTATTTATAAATTTAAGCATGTATTAATCATATATTCAATATACATCAACCACATATGCTAACAATATGCTAACAATCTGACCCATAAATCCTGGGTATTTAATGGAATAGACATAAAAGTCTATATCCACTTGAAGATTTATGCTTAAATATAAAAACTTTATTCAGATTAGTAAAAAAACTAGAAAATTCTCAAATATCTATCACTAGGCCAATAAATAAATTGCAATATATACATCAGAATAATACTTTTATTTAAAGTATTATAAGAACACAGGCTGAGTACTTTATATATTAATTAGCATTCTTTAAATGGGAAACAAACATTTGTTCCCTATTTACGATTTCTTTTTTTTTTTTAAGATTTATTTATTTATTTATTTTAGAAAGAGGAAAGTGAATGAACAAGCAGCAGGTCAGAGGGAGAGGTAGAGAAAAACTTTAGCATTCACACTGAGTGCTGAACTTGGAGCCCAGTGTGGGATCACAACCTGAGCCAAAACCAAGAGTTGGATGCTTAGCCCACTGCATCAGCCAGGGACTTCCTTATTTATGATTTCTATAGGACAACTATAAATTCCACAGAAGACATAGTGATCTCATAAGGGCTTATATAGCCTATATTCAGAATGGAAAAAAATAAGAGTGAGCAAGGACATTAGGTTTTTAAATAGTTGTGTTTGCAGCTTTGAAGTGTCACAGTCATAAGAAATATATTTTCCTATAGCTCTGCAAGATGAAGAAAATCCTGAATGCCACTGTCATCAAAGGTGCATTCCTTGTGTGAATAGAATATACTCCCTGAGGGATCCCTGCACTAATTGAGAGAAATTTGTGGAAGCTAGTGTTTTTGTGGGATGAGTACAATTAGAGCCAGGCAAATACAGATTTGATTTATCATCATTATTTTGACCTGATTTGTGTCTTCAAGTAAGTATGTCTTGGGGAAAATAAGCTACTATAAAAATAAAGGTAAAGACAGAGATGGAGCTTATGGACACATGTAGCATAGTAATATAGATGATAGATACAGTTACATATGTATTTAAATAGAGAAATAGATATATAAAGTTATATAAATATAAGGCAGGAAAGTAAGTATATAAATATAGAGATGTATAAATATTTGAATATAAAAGTAGGTATGTCACACTGATGGGGGGCAAATTGTGAGTCATTTTAAGCTAAAAGTTCAGGGGACACCTAGGTGGCTCAGTGGGTTAAAGCCTCTGCCTTCGGCTCAGGTCATGATCTCAGGGTCCTAGGATTGAGCCCTGCATCGGGCTCTCTGCTCAGCAGGGAGCCTGCTTCCCCCTCTCTCTGTCTCTGCCTGCCTCTCTGCCCACTTGTGATCTCTATCTGTCAGATAAATAAATAAAAAAATCTTTAAAAAAAAAGCTAAAAGTTCAGGTTATTCACATGATTAACTTAGAACATAATTAAATTAACACTCCAATGGGTTCCCATGGAAAAATGAAAAAAAAAAAAAGATTCAATATGAACTAAAATTCAGGGTTTATTTTCCCCTTAAATAAACAAAGTTAACTGAATAAGTTAAGAGGGCTTTAATAAGTTGTATGAGTTTAAGATTTTTTTCTTTGGCTTTTCAAAATCAGACATGCTGTCACAAAGCCAATTACTCAATGTATAAAGTGTAGCTTCTAACAAGTAGATTTTTTTTTCAATCTGTGTATTTTGAACTCTATTTTATCTCCTCCATAGTGTTATATTACATTTGAAACTGTCATTTCCAGGGGCACCTGCATTGTTCAGTCCATTAAGCATCTGGCTTTGAACCAGGTTGTGATCCCAGAGTCCTGGGATCAAGCCCCAACCTCCTGTTGGGCTCCTTGCTCAGCTGGGAGTCTGGTTCTCCCTCTGTTCCTCTCTCTACTCATGCTTGTGCACTCTCTCTCACTCTCTTTGAAATAAATAAATAAAATCTTAAAAAAAAAAGCCAACTTTCATTTCTGGATTATGTTACCCAAATTCTATTCTAATGTTAGCAAACCAAATACCCAGGAGTTGAGTACACATATACTGATACTCTGCACTTAAAACCCACAAAATATTTTGTGATTTATAATTTGAGAACTACCAGGCAATAGTACTTGAACTAGTATGACTATAAAGCTTAATCTGAGAAAGCAAGAGAAAATAATTGGTGATTATGTTCTCTCCTCTTCTCAAATTAGCTCTTTGATTTAACCAAATGAAACAGGATGTTATTTAGCATAGAAAAAGTTGTATATTTATTAAAAATGTTAATTAATTCAAACAGAATAATAGGCTTCAAATGAAATTTTCTAATATACTTCTGGCTTATATTGGTTTTGAGGAAAGTATGAAAGTTTAAGATAATTTGTGACATAATATTTTACCTAAAATATATTAAGAATTATTTATAAAACATCACTAAAGCACCTTAATATATTTTTATAATAAAGGAAATCTCTTGTTTGCATTTTATAAACAAATTTAATGAATGTGTAGAAGAAACATGAGTAAAAGCCTACAGCAAGATGTTCTATCACATTGGATTTATGAGGCAGAAATCTGGGTACAGAGAGAAAAAATGCTGATAAGTCATGAAAAAGCCTTTGAAAAAGTGAATAATATTTTCTTTAGAATGTAATAACTATTTAGGAAAGAGGTGCAACATCCTATGTGAATTTCTTAGAGGCTCCAAATTATTTTATTTTTTTTAAAGATTTTTATTCATTTATTTGAGAGAGAGAGAGAGAGAACATGAGAGGAGAGAGGTCAGTGGGAGAAGCACACTCCCTGCTGAGCAGGGAGCCTGATATGGGACTCAATCCCAGGACTCCAGGTTCACGACCTGAGCTACAGGCAGTCACCTAACCAACTGAGCCACCTAGGCACCCCTCCAAATTGTTTTTAAATAGTGCATTATACCTGCCCACCTTTACACAATGGCTTTATTATATGAATTCTTGTTTTTCTTAAAAGTGATTTTTCTAAAATTCTTTAGTCATTGACAGAAGAAATACTTCCATTATTAAAAAAAAAAAAAAATTAATCCAGCAAAGGATGCTGCTTAGTGGTGATCTCAAGATTTCTCGAAAGCTTTCCAGGTTCTTAGCATTATTTCTTGAAAGGTTCATCTTCCTCTTTTTGAATTGTTTTGATTTGGAGGAATAAATCTCATAATTATATTTCCTTCTATATAGGTGTAATGAGACTAACTGATTCTGCAAAGGATAATATTTACCTAAGCATGATCATAAGTTTTCTTTGCTTTTTTGTTTGTTTGTTTGCTTTGTTTTGTTTTGTTTGTTGTTTTGTTTTTGTTATTGTTGTTTTCAGTAAATGATCACAGATTTAAGGTCATGTGTGAACTGTCTTCCACATTTGTGTTTTATATCTTTGTTCATGAGAAAGTTTCCTTCATCCAAGAAATAGCCTTCTGTTGCCATTTCATCTTAATTTTATGGAACATAAAAAATATATTTCATGTGTCTCGTGAGAGCTTGTAGGTAATAAAAATGAAAACAAAACCTTGGTAAAATAACCAAATAAAAACTTACAACTGCTTAAAAATCACCTAATTTCTTCTAATATATTTTATTAGAATGTAATAAATAACTTTTAAGGGGTGAATTTTTAACCACCTACTAACATTTGGCCTTTAGGGCAAATATTACATATTACCAGGGTGTGAGTTTGAGACCATTTAAGGACTCAGTAATTCCTAATTATGTACAAATTAAAATTATACAATACTAATATTAATCTATCTTTGAGCTTTAAATATAAAGAGATTAAATAGAAGGTTAAAGAGATTGAGTGGACATGAAGACTGAAAGACCACACAGTGAATGGTGAAAACCATGAACTCTAAGTCCAGATTTTTGTAGTTGGAGTGCTTTCTCTAATACATTTATATTATAAATTATATAGTATATTTTATTATAGTATATTTTGTTGTATTGTAAGGGCCTACTTAGCCAGAGGGAGCCATTTTGTTGTTTATGCAGTAAACTTAGATTGACCCTGCCCCTCCCAGAGGAAATTACTAAAAAACAAGTCCAGGAAACCAGTCCCAGGTAGCAAAGCCCAGCTACAAGGGCATGTAAAGCCAGGTGGAGACATCCAATCAGTGGGGCGCGCATATATCTACTAGGGTAAATTGAAATCTCATTGGCCACCCGTGTGTGACTCAGCATGACTGTGCAGTTTTCGCTGTGTTGCAATCTCATTAGCCACCTGTGTGTAGCCAGGCTCAACCACATGGCTTTTCCTCTATAAAAGTTAGTCTGTGAGGCTGAGAGGGGTCGCCTCTTTGTAAGAGATGGCCCCGACCGGTCGGTTTGATTCTCAATGCTTGGTGCGAAATAAAGCTTTGCTTGACTTTTGCTTTGTATCAGTCTCGCTCCTTTAATTACGGACTTTTCAGTATTATATATACTCTGTGCTGAAGTATAGTTGATACACAATATGAAATTAGTTTTGGGTGTACATTTAACAGTTATACATTATGTTGTGATGGCCACAAGTCTAAGCTATCATCTGTCACTATAGAACACTATTAAAATATTATTCACTATATTCCTTATGTTGTACCTTTCATCCTTGTGACAATTCATTCCACAAATGGAAGCCTATAACTCCCATTCTCCTTCAACGCTTCTGTTTATCCCTCTCTTCCTTTACCCTCTGGCAACCACCAGTTTGTTATCTATTTTTATGAGTCTGTTTTTGCTTATTTTGTTTGTTTATTTGTTTTGTGTTTTAGAATCCATGAATACATGAATCATATTGTATTTATCTTTCTCTGTCTGATTTACTTCACTTAGTATAATACCCTCTAGGCCTATCCATGTTATAACAAATAACAAGGTTTCAGTCTTTTTTGTAGCTGAGTAATATTCCATTATATAGACATCCCACATGTTCTTTATGCATTGATCTATTGATGGACACTTGGGGTGCTTCCATATCTTAACTATTGTAAATAATGCTGTGATAAACATAGGAGTGCACCTTTTCAAATTAGGGTTTTCATTTTCTTTGGGTAAATACTGAGTAGTGGAATTACTGGATCATACGGTATTTCTGTTTTTAATTTTTTGAGGAAACTTCATACTGTTTTCCACAGTGACTGTACCAATTCGCATTCTCACCAACAAGGCACAAGGGGTCCTTTTCACCACATCCTTGCTAACATTTGTTAAGGTTGTCTCTCTGATACTTTTGTATACTTTATGTTCTTAAGATATTCCTAAAAACAACTAGATAAAATAGGAAAAACTCTAGCATTGCAAATATTATTAATGACATGTAAAAATTCCATAATTACTGGAAGTAGAGAGGGACAAGAAGACAAGTGTGAAGTTTTCTGTCTAAAGAAGTTAGAAACAATGAAGTTAGGGGGATTTTGTGGAATGGAAACAATGGTTTTCTTAATCTCACAAAACAAACTGAGGGTTGTGGGGGGAGGGGTTTAAGGAGAGGGTGGTGGGGTTATGGACATTGGGGAGGGTATGTGCTATGGTGTGTGCTGTGAAGTGTGTAAACCTAGTGATTCACAGACCTGTACCCCTGGGGCTAATAATACATTATGTTTATAAAAAATTATAAAAAACTAAAAAAGTACAAGTATAAGGAGAGCAAAATAAAAATGATATATTCTTGAATGCTAAAAAAAAAAAAAGAAAAGAATGGTTTGTGTCTGGAATTAGTAGAATACTTTAAAAACAACATGTTGGAAGGGGACAAAGGAAGTTAAAGTTATTGAGCTACTTTTTTTCTTTTATAGCAGAGAAGAAATCTTTAAGTTGGTAAGTCTAAGAATATATGTATAAGTATACTATTTATAATTATGGAGTTAATCATCCACAGGAATATAGATGGAAATACTCGGGTTTAGATAGCTTGAAGAGTGAGGCTTGTAGAGGGAGGCAAGTGAGGATTTCAAGGAAAAAATACATTTCATTTGTCATTTTGACACATTAAATTTTTGTTAATGTTTTATTTTATTACAGTAATAATACTAGAGGGGTTCCTGGGTGGCTTAGTGGGTTAAGCCTCTGCCTTGGGCTCAGGTCATGATCCTAGGATCTTGGGACCGACCCCCACATTGGGCTCTCTGTTCAGCAGGGAGCCTGCTTCCTCCTCTCTCTCTCTCTCTGCCTGCCTCTCTGCCTACTTGTGCTCTCTCTGTCTGTGTGTCAAATAATTAAATAAAATCTTTTAAAAAATTAGAAATATCTTTAAAAATAAGATTAGATATTTCAATAGAGTATCACACAACAATTCTTTCTCTGTTATCTTGGAAAATAGATAAATACCTTTAAAGAAAACTTATATTATGTATTTTCCCAGTACAATCCGTTTGAGAGAAAGGACACTTAATCTTTATCACATACTGTACATAATTGTATCAACCTGCTTATAGAACTTACAGTATTTGCTTTGATCATAAGGAATCCTTATACTCTGTTCATTGTACTTCATGTAGAAAATCAAAATTTTGAGAAAAAGTCCCCAAAATAGTTCCTTATATAGTTATCTTATGTATATAGAAAAACTTCACTAGTTTCCTTTCATCCAGCTGCAAACACACACAGTTTGAAAATATGCTTCCAAAGAATATTCATAATGACATAACTCTCATTGACTTTCAGGGAGATTTGAATTTTTATGTAGGTCATAATTTTACCCTTGGTTTATCTATTTCTGTAAACAAACATATATTTTTATTTATAATTTCTGCAGTTTTGCTGAGTTTTTGATAGAAGTTACTGAGAATGTGCAGATTTCACATAAATGTCTATATGTATATTTATATAGTCTCTACTTTTATGGTCAGCTGGGAGATTAAAACAATTTTAAAATATTTTCATCCACTTAGTAATCTCTAAAGATGTTCTCAAGTACATCCCAAAACAAAACCAATTTCAATATGTTCAATATTTGATTTGATTCCCTAGGTAATGCTATATTATCATTAGAAGAGCATGTTAATATCAGTGTAGTTTATTCAGTCTAATTCAGTATCCTATGCTGCAAAATCAGCAGCAACTCAAATGAGGAGTGATAGAAAAGGAACATTTAAATTTGTGATTAATTCATTGATTGATCTGATAAGACTGCACTATGATTCTCTGTTATAACAAAATATAAACATGCCTTTGAGAAACAAAAATAAATTTGCATTTGCTGCAGGAGCTACTTATGTTACATAACAAATACTCATTCCACTTGAAAAAGTACTAGTGAAAATGAGCCTGGTATGTAGAAATTACTACTTAACTTATTGCTCTTTTATGTGTGTGTGTGTATGTGTGTGTTTTCTTGACCGAGAACATAGTTTAATTGCTCTATAAACTGTAGAGAGTTTAAAAAATTGCCATAAAATTAAATGAGATAAAAGTGTATGCTAAGTAAAGTGACATTTCATTACACTATTTTTTTGGTTTTGCTTTATTTTTTGAGAAGTAAAATAAAAGGGTCAGAACCATTCAAGTTTTATAGCATCTCAAATTTAAGTTGACACAGTGTTTTTCCAGAAGTTTTTAAAATCCTCTAGACTCGGTAAAATGCGAATCAAAATTAAAAAAAACAAAAAACAAAAAAACAGAGCAATGAAAAAAACTGAGAAGTTGCAAGGAGAAGCTGGCTTTAATTTCAACACTCAAAATTACAGTAATTGCTGTTTCTCTCCAGTTGTGGTGTCAGTTTTCTTTTTAACACAGTCTAACTTACAGGACATCTTTTCATAGAAACAACCATGTTTTTGATAAAAATAGGTAATGGAATAAAAGCAGATTATCTTAGGGTGCCTGAGAGGCTCAGTGGGTTAAGCCTCTGCCTTCAGCTCAGGTCATGATCTCGGGGTCCTGGAATCAAGCCCTGCATCTGGCTCTCTGCTCAGAGGGGAGTCTGCTTCCCCCTCTCTCTCTGCCTGCCTCTCTGCCTGCTTGTGATCTCTCTCTCTCTCTGTCAAATAAATAAATAAAATCTTTAAAAATAATAATAAATAAAAATAAAAGTAAATTATCTTACACACAATTTATAAATGCTACAATTATGTGTAGTTGTAACAATGATTGACACAATAGGTATCCATTGTAAGTAAGATTGTTATGGGCTCTGGGCACAATCTAATGACCTACCATCCATGCTTCCACAATTTTAAAAAAGGAATGATGGTATTATTTGGGTTACTTTGCATCCATTCTCATTTATATGTAAAACAAATTTGTAAATCCCAAATATATTTCACAGCTCATCCACATCATGGTAGGAATTCCTGCTCAAAAGAATAAAAGCTCCACCCACCAGCAGTGAATTTCACCACTATAAGACAGTAAGAACAAAAGAAACTGTTCTCCTTTTACTTGACAGAGAACTAATGTGCAAAACTGATGAATAGGATAAAGCAGGTAAATGATGCCACTGAACACATGCCCTTCCCTTTCTTCTTCATTTCACCTAATGCTAATCCTATGTGTAAGCCCTCATCTTCCTTTGCATGCCCACATGCTTTAGAGGAAGCTAAACTCATATGTATCCTCCGAAGGAAGATGTAAGCTGATTTTAAAAGATCACATTGATCTTAAACCCTTGTTGAAAATCAATTCGGGCAAGAGCTTATCACAAGTATGGCTACTGAAATACCTATGAATGTCTGCTGCCAAGTCTCTAAGCCAGGAGAGACTCTGGACTTGGGGAAATAAACCGAGGGTTACAGAAGGGAGGGAGTAGGGGGTGGGTTAACTGGGTGATGGGTATTAAGGAGGGCACATGTTATGATGAGCACTGGGTGTTCTATGCAACTCGTGAATCATTGAACACTACCTCAAAAATTAATGATGTACTATATGTTGGCTAACAGAATATAATACAAATAATAATAATAAGTAAAAAGGAACAGGTAAAAGAAAATAAAATAGCATCCTGAATTCTTAGGATTAGTAATGCCAACATCACCTAAAAGACCAATAAAATATTATTAAATATATCATAACTGAAAAAAAAAACATTTTTCTGACCTAACAAATCATGCATAGCCATTCTTAAGAAGAAGGAAGGAAGGAAGGAAGGAAGGAAGGAAGGAAGGAAGGAAGGAAGGAAGGAAGGAAGAAAGGAAGGAAGGAAGGAAAAAGAAAGAAAGGAAGAATGGATTTCTCCTCCTTGAAGGGATACTGTAAGAAAAGAGAATGTTTTTTAGACTTTGATGTTTTTCCTCTTTCTAGCTATTTTCTTGTACAGATGTTTATTCTAGGACTGCTATGTCCATATTCTTTAGAAGAGCAAGCCTAAGGGAAAGGCTGACACAGTGAGGATTGTGACACCAGAAATAGACCTTGGGTCCTTAAAGACAGAACTGTTCTATAACTATATTCTGCAGCTGCCCTACTGCTGGACTTTCTGTTCCATGTGATAGCACATGTCCTTACTGCTTATGTTAGTGTAGATTGATTAGTATATGACACCAAATGGAGCAGTGTAAGTAGCCTGCAAAATCCCCAAGATATGCCTTGTTTGAGGACTGTGATTGCCAGAAGAGGGGAAGGAGAAGAGAGGTGATCAACTATAGAGCCACTTTTCCATGGATTTAATCACTTTCTTATTCACTCATTTATTTACATAAACTGAATACGACATGTTTCTGTACTTCAAGGAGCAGGCACACATACAAAGTATTTCAGTACTTCATCAAGCTTCCATCCTACTTTTCATCAAAAAGTATTTGATGGACAATTAAATAGGGCATACAGAAGAAAGAGATACCCAATCTATTTTCTCTAACCAAATTCACCATCTGGTAATTCAGGACATTGGGCCCCCTTGACTAGTTTCATTTATGTTTGCAACCAAGTTGATATTTTCAGTCACAATTTAGAACGCTTCTCTTCAAGCTGATAGTGAGAGCATATAAATAGCAAAATGTTAACAGAAATGATTCAGTAAAGAGAATCAAGAGCTTTAAAAGTATTGTTACCTTATCATGGTGAACACTGAATAATGTATATAATTGTTGGATCGCTATATTTTACACTTGGATCTAATATGAATCTAATCACTTGAATCTAATATGTATGTTGATTATAATGGAATTAAAATTTAAAAAATAAATTCCACATTCAACTAACACTAATATCTTCTCTTAATATAGATACTACAGAATAGAAAGCTTGTTACAAACTTGTAAGTCTGGCAAAAATATGTGGTGGTAAGGGTTGGAGGCAAATTTCATCACAGTGTCTAGATGATATCTGTTGGATATATAACATGGAGTACAATGCAAGAGTTATAAGCTTGAGATCAGATGTACACATAGAAACATATATTTTAATAGGCTTAGTGCTGAATGAACAAAAAGTAGGAAACAGAAAGAAATATATAATGCAATACCAATTATGAAACCTAAAAATACAAGCTGACATGGTAATTTCACTTCTAGGTATTTATCCAAAAAAATGAAAGCACATGTCGACATAAAGAGTTATAGAACAGTATTCATAGCAGCTTTATTCACAATATCCCCAAACCAGAAAAGTTAAAAATATTCATCATTTCTTGAAGGGATAAAAAAAATGTTTTAAGTATGTACAACGGATGATTATTTAACAAAGAAAATGGATAAACTACTGATACATGTAAAACCATGAACAAATCTCAAAGTAAGATATTTGCTAAATGAAAGGAATCATACTCCAAATAGTATATAATGAATAACTTCATTTACATGAAATTCTAGAATAGGCAAATCTGACCATAGTGATAGAAACAAATCTTTGGTGGTCTAGGCCTAAGGGAGTAGGGGGTATTAATAACAAAGGGATATGAGAAAACGTTCTGAAAGAATGGAAATGTCCTGTATTTTAATCATTGTGATGGTTACCTATGTATATACAATGTGTTAAAATTCATTGTACAAGGGGCATATGGGTGGCTCAGTGGGTTAGGGCCTCTGCCTTCAGCTCAGATCATGGTCCTGATATCAAGCCCCACATCGGGCTCTCTGCTCAGTGTGGAGCCTGCTTCTGCCTCTCTCTCTGCCTGCTTCTCTGCCTACTTGTGATCTCTGTCTGTCAAATGAAAAAATAAAATCTTTAAAAAAAATTTTCATTGTACAAAATGCGTACATTTTATTGTTTGTAAATAACCAGATTATAATTTACAAATATATATGTAAAAAAAAAGAACATCAATGAAACTTAAAGCTAATTCTCTGTAAAGATCAATAAAATAATAAAATTAATAAAACTCGGGGGGAGGAGTCAAGATGGCGGAGAAGTAGGAGGCTGAGACGACATCAGCCAGCAGGAGATCAGCTAGATAGCCTATCAAACTATTCCGAACACCTACAAATCCAACAAGAGATCGAAGAGAAGAAAAACAACAATTCTAGAAACAGAAAATCGACCACTTTCTGAAAGGTAGGACCAGCGGAGAAGTGAATCCAACACGACGGGAAGATAGACCCCAGGGGGAGGGGCCGGCTCCCAGCAAGCGGCGGAGCACAAAATCAGAACTTTTAAAAGTCTGCTCCAGGGAGGGACATCACTCCAGAGGCTAAACTGGGGTGAAGTCCTCACGGAGACAACGTGGACTCAGGTCCC
Organism: Taxidea taxus jeffersonii; assembly: GCA_003697995.1. Classification (NCBI taxonomy): domain Eukaryota; kingdom Metazoa; phylum Chordata; class Mammalia; order Carnivora; family Mustelidae; genus Taxidea; species Taxidea taxus. The sequence continues at coordinate 8,252 of ML109669.1, read as the reverse complement.
ACGGGGTCACAGAAGGATCGGGGGTGTCTGAGTGTCGCAGAGCTCACAGGTATTAGAGCAGGGAAGCCGGCTGCGGAGACAGAGCCGAGATTTCCTAGTGGTCTGTGACACGGACCGGTGCTCTGTGGCACGGGCCGGTGCTCTGTGCGAGGGGTCCCCACAAGATCCGGGGAGACTCCGACCCGGGAGAGCTCAGGGATCTACGGGGTTCAGAGACTCCAGGTGGGACTCTGCCAGAGACAGAGATGCTTGGTCACAGGCTTGGTGAGCTTGGAGCGCTCCCAGAAGCTAGTGAGACTGGACTGCTTACGCACGATTTTCTCAGAGCACGGTCTGCAGGCGCGCGCGGGCTGCGGGCGCGTGGTGTCTGCGGGCGCGTGGTGTCTGCGGGCGGGCGCGCGCGGTCTCCGGCACAAACGTGGGCTAGGGAGACTGGAGGGATTAAACGCTTTTATCTGAAGGCGCACTGAAGACTGGGGCCCCTAGCTCTCGGCTCCTCTGAACCGGAGATTGGGAGGCCGCCATTGTCATTCCCGTCCTCCGGAACTCTACAGAAAGCGCTTCAGGGAACAAAAGCTCCTGAAAGCGAACCTGAGAGGATTACTTAGCCCGGCCCCTGGTAAGGGCGGTGCAACTCCGCCTGGGGCAAAGACACCTGAGAATCACTACAACAGGCCCCTCCCCCAGAAGATCAAAGAAATCCAGCCAAGACCAAGTTCACTTAACAAGGAGAACAGGGGATTCTTATCTGGACAAAATGACAAGGCGGAAAAACTCACCACAAAAAAAAGAGCAGGAGACAGGACCGAAGGCTAGGGACCTAATCAATACAGACATTGGTAATATGTAAGATCTGGAATTCAGGATGACGATTCTCAAGGTTCTAGCCGGGCTCGAAAAAGGCATGGAAGATATTAGAGAAACCCTGTCAGGAGAAATAAAAACCCTTTCTGGAGAAATAAAAGAACTAAAGTCTAATCAAGTTGAAATAAAAAAAGCTATTAATGAGGTGCAATCAGAAATGGAGGCTCTTACTGCTAGGATAAATGAGGCAGAAGGCAGAATTAGTGATATAGAAGACCAAATGACAGAGAATAAAGAAGCTGAGCAAAAGAGAGACAAACAACTACTGGACAACGAGGGGAGAATTCGAGAGATAAGTGATGTCATAAGACGAAACAACATTAGAATAATTGGGATTCCAGAAGAAGAAGAAAGAGAAATAGGAGCAGAAGGTATACTGGAGAGGATTA
>ML109668.1:0-12795 GCA_003697995.1 Taxidea taxus jeffersonii | reverse complement strand
TGGATTATAATCGAGTAGTAATCAGTCTTGTTGCTTCAATTGTTTCAGCTTTGGCTGTTGGGAGCTTTTTCAGTTGTCTCCTGTGTCCTTTGGATATCTCCACATCAATGCAGGTAGGTTTTTGTCTGTTTGTTTTAGCACTTCTTACTTTCTGGCACTATAAGGTGCCCCAGGCTCATTTCATATATATCCTGCCCCAGCTCCAGAACTGGTCATTTCTTCAAGTTTCCTTTTACTGGAAAATGGCTTCAAAAACCAAGATCTGGATCTTGGATGTACTCACGGTTGTTGCCTCAAGGCCATCTCCGCTGATGGAATAAGGGATATAGATATGTATAGGAACACACACACATATCCATATGTAAGCATCTGTACCTATCCTAAAGTCAACATGCATTCATGCTGATGCCTCCAAATCCAATCCATTACCCGATGGGTCATTCTAGCCTCCTCCTCTTGCTTATCTGTGAATTCCCAATATTACAGCTCCAAGAGTGAGACCTGGATTCTACCACCTAACATCATTGACTTAACTGTGCAGTTCTACTGAACTGTACAGAATCAGAATTAATACTGTCCCACCATGGGAAACTGGTCAACAAGAGGACAATGTTACGTGCATTTCCTTTTAGAGTTACAGACTCTACTCAATCCAAAATTATTCTGAGTTAGGCTATTTTCCCTCCATCCCTTTCACCGAGGTTGTTTTATTCATTTAATACATCTAGATTCACAAATCTTGTTCTTGCAGTCTGCATTCCTTCCTGGGATCCCCTGAACCCCTACATGATTTTAAAAATTGGCATGTATTGGGTTTCATTTTTTATGCTGTATAGTTTTTTGGCAAATGCATCCTGTCATGTATCCACCAACACAGTATCATACAGAATAGTTTCAGCCGAGTTGATTGATGGCGCTGTTCAGGTCAAGTATATCCTTAACTGATTTTTTGCATACTTCATGTATTAACTACTGAAAGAGGGGTGTTGAAATCTCCAACTATAATAATGGACTTGTCCATCTCTCCATGTAGTTGGATGGGTTTCTTCTTCTTGTATTTTGATACTTTGTTATGAGTTGCAAACACGTTAAGGATTGTTACACCTTCTTGAAGAACTAACATCTTGATTTATCATTATGTAATATCTTTCCTTATCCCCGATAATTTCTTTCCCCTGAAGTCTGCTTTGCCAGAGATTAATAAAGCTACATCAGCTTTCTTTATTTGTGTTAGCACGGTATAACTTTCTCCATCTCTTTTCTTTTAATTTATATGTGTCATTATATTTAAGGTTGGTTTCTTGCTGATACTGTGGAGTTGGGTCTTCCTTTCTCAATCAACTTTTAATTAGTGTATTTAGGACATTCATATTTATTTATTTGTTTTTAAAAAGACTTTATTTATTTATTTGACAGACAGAGATCACAAGTAGGCAGAGAGGCAGGCAGAGAGAGAGAGAAGAGGGGGAAGCAGGTTCCCCGCTGAGCAGAGAGCCCGATGCGGGGCTTGATCCCAGGACCCTGAGACCATGACCTGAGCTGAAGGCAAAGGCTTTAACCCACTGAGCCACCCAGGTGCCCCTAGGGCATTCACATTTAAAGTGGTTATTGGTAGAGCTGGATGAATATCTACCGTACTTGTAATGGTTTTGTATTCATTGCACTCATTCTTTGGTTCTTTCTTCTTCTTTTTTTTCTGCCTTTTGTTTTGATTGAGAATTTTTTATGATTCTATTTCTCTCTTCTCTTTAAAAAACTTTAGTGATTGGCCTGAGTTTGCAATATACTTTTATAACTAATTTAAGTCCACCTCCAAGTAACACTATACTATTTCACATGTGGTACAAGTACTTTATAACAGATTGTTCCCAATTTCTCCTTCCCATATCTTTTAAAGTTACTGTCATTAATTTCACTTATCCATATGCTATAAGCACAAGATACATTGTTACTGTTACTAATTTAAACAAACACCTATTAGATTAAGAATAAGAAAAAGAAAATATTTTATTTTACCTTTTAAAAGCCCTTCTCTGATGTCCCCCTCCTATTTAAACATAGGTTCAAGTTTCTGACCTATATATATATTTTTTTTTTTTTCTTTCTTCTTGAAGAACTTCTTTTAACAAAGCACAATCTGCTGGTAATGAATTCCATTCAAAGCAAAGCAGATCTGCTGGTAATGAATTCCTTCAGTTTTTATTTGTCTGAAAAAGTTTTTATTTCTTCTTCATTTTTAAAAGATAGTTTTGCTGGATATAGAATTAGAGGTCAGTGAGTTTTTTCTTTAAAAACCTTTAAATATTTCACTCAATTTTCTTCTTGCTCACTTTCTGAAGAGAAGTCTGATGCAATTCTAACCCTCTTTTCCTCTTGCTTCTTTCAAAATGTTCTCTTTTTCTCCAGTCTAAAAATAATATGTTTAGTTATAGATTTGGGGGTGTTTTTCCTGCTTGGTGTTTTCCGAGCTTCCTGGATGTGTGGTTGGCTGTCTTTCATTAATTTTGGAAAGTTCTCAGCCATTATTACTTTAAGAATTTCTTCTGCTTCATTATCTCTTCTCCTTGCAGTGCTGCAATTATGTGTCTTTTATACCTTTTGAAATTGCTCCACAGTTCTTGGGTGTTCTGCTCTCTCTTGTTCATTCTTTACATTTTTTCCCTTTTTACATTTCAGTCTGGGAAGTTTCTATGGGCACATTTTCAAGCTCGTTAATTATTTCCTTGGCTGTGTCCAATCTACTGATGATTCCATCAAAGGCAGTCTTCATTTCTGTTATAGTGTTTTTCATTTTTAGCATTTCCTTTGGATTTTTTTTTTGAGTTTCCATCTCTCTGCTGATATTACCTATCACTTATTGCATGTTGCCCACTTTTTCCATTAGAGCTCTTAGCAAATCGATCATAGTTATTTTAAATTCCTGATCTGATAATTCCAAATCTGTGTCATATGAAAATATAACAAGTGGGTGACAAATGAAGAGAGTGTACTTGCAACACTCAGTTTTGGGTATTTGGGTACCCAAAACTGACCAGGGATTAATATCTAGAATAGACAAAGAATTACAGGAAACATCCTGGAAACCCACTGGAAAAATCAGTGATCAACAATCATCTATATGGTGATCAGTGTTTTCTAGGCACTTACACAAATGTCAGAACGGAATCCAGCAAGACCTGTGAGGATCTTAGGGAGGGAAGCACCACATCTATTTTTGGGTGAGTGTGGTAGGGATTGGGAAAGGATATCTGTATGTGTTGGCCTCTGAGGAATAAATGAGAGTTTCCTGGGGAAGGAGCTGTGGTGCAGGTATTCTAGACTGCAGGAAGAGCCAAGGAGATGTGTGGAGAGAGGGAGGTGCAAGTCAAGTTTCCCAGAAATACAAGGGAGAGAGCCACAGAGATACAGTCAGAAAGGCAGAGTTAGGAGTTAGGGCATGATCCTGTAGACAGGGTTGGAGCCTAAGGAGGTGGGAAGAAGAGAAGCAGGTGTGACTGGAGGTGTAGGGCTGCATCCTCAGGCACCTTGGCCATATCAGCTGCATGACTGGGGCTCTGGTCTCTCTGTGGTGACCAGATCTGAGGCCAGAACAGTTGTCTCCTATTTCCTGGGCCTGAGAGGCCAAGCCAGAGTGGGGAAGTCCTGCCTGAGCCAGAAATCTGGCACATGGAGCAGCGTAAGGTTTGGATAGAGAAGATGGAATGGGGTGCCCCAGGACCACCCCCTCTGGAGAGAGAGAAGAGTAAGGGCCCCACCCCCAGGGTCTTCATTACTGCTCCTCATTCTGCTGAGGAGAGGGGTCTGGGCTCAGCTCTAGGTACCCCGTGTGTCCCCTGCACCTTCCCAGGGTAATGTCTGGGGGTAGCCCCCAAGCGCATCTGTGTGAGCCAGAGCTCTGTGCAGGTCTTGATTTATGCCTTGGTCTCTGTCCTCCCTACCTAGGCCCATCCCTTCTGCACACTTCAGCGACCCCACCCTCCCACCCGGATCCTCTCTTCATCCATTCCCTCTGCTCCAAGGATGAGAAAACCTAGTTTTATGATTTGCACAGTGGACTTCCCATGTAGACCCACTTTTTCTCCTGTTCAACCTGCCCTCCCACCTCTCCTGCTTCCACTTCCCTCCTTGCTAGAACATGCTGAGGCCGCTCTGACTCTGAACCTTTGCCCTTGCTGTTCCCGCTGCCAGGAGCACCCTTCCCCACCCTCCAGGGCTTACCCAGGGTACTTTAGACTGTCGCCATCACTTATACCCTCTCTTTTCCCTTTTAGCTCTGTGTCTCTGTACACGCTCTCTTGTTTGCCTGGCGGGCGAGTGTTGGTGTGTGGCTGGACCTTCAGATCTTGCTGCCATTATGTCTGTGGGATAGAGCAAATTAAAATTTTAACTTCAAAAGACCATGGGAGGGGTGGTCTTAGATTTTGTGACCCAAATCACGCAGTGAGTTTAAGCAGTAAAACCATAAAGCTATGTGGTCTCACGCCTTCTCCACTAAATGTATGTTTGGACTCAGTAATTTGGTTTGTGTTTGCTGATTAAACTAAGAGCCACAGAGAGAACTTCACTGTGAATGACTTTAAACATGATGTTGGAGAGATACTTCAAACATGCCGTTGGGAGAGTTTCTGATAGAAGTTCCTAAGGGAGGCTAGAAGAGCTGGAAGTGTTTAAACTTTCAGGGAAAAATGGATCTGACTTGTTCTCTGTGTCCTCTGTGGACAGAACCAGGGCTGGGGTGAGGGTGGAGAGTTATGGGGCAGATCAATTTTAGCCAAAGGAAAAACTATCTCTCTGTGAAGAATGAGTCAAAAGGCCATGTGCCTTCAGGCCCCTGAAAGTATGAGATTTTTACCAAGGGAGGAGTGAATGGAGAGGAGATTGCAGAGGAAGGGTCCAGGAGACAGGAAGGTCTCACAGCCTTAGGTCTGCTGAGGTGGCCAGCAGGGCCTCAACACCTGGAATTTGTGATTTGTGGCTTCTCTAGGGACTTGGATCTCAGAGCCTCAGGGGCGGGGGTTGGGGCCCTCCTTGAGAAGCAAAGCACTGATCCTGCCCTACCTCCCTCTCCTTTATCTTCCTTCTCCCTCTCTCCTTCCTCCAGCCTCCTCTCTTCCTCTTCTTCCCCTCACTCCCCCTTCTGCCCTCCTCCCTCCTTCCTCTTCTCTTTGCCTGGCAGTCCCAGCCGTGAGGTCAGAAACGCAGGGTTCAGGCTCTGCCTGCAGACCAGGCTGAAGAACTCCTGTCAGGATGATCAGCCCTACCGTCAGGACATAAGCAGGGGAGGGCCCTGTGTGGGGTGGGCCTCAGAGGCCCGGGCTGTCCTCAAATGACCTCTGTTCCCTTCCAGGGCTCACAGTCAATTCAATTTAGCAAGAAGGCTGCAAGTGGATATGCAGTACTTAAAGGTCCTGGTAACCTTCACTGCTTTAGCATCTGGGTGTCCCCATCTGTAAAATGGACACAAAGTTACTTGCTCCGTCCATCTCTCCCTCTCTCCCTTCCAGCCTCCTTCCCAGGCTCTAGTTCTGGGCTCCCAGCTCAGCTCATGGGGCTCAGGGCCAAGTGCACAGTGGGCCCCTGGGATTGCGCTCCCCGGGCAGCCCCACCGGGGCCTGCAGAGTGTACTCTGTTCCTAGACCGTAGAGACTGTACAGATGGCGGCGGCCCCTGGTACAGAGAGAGTCGGGTCTGTCAGCCACTGTGCCAGGATTCCATGGGCGCCTGCCTGTCAGGACTCACTGGGTCACCACCACCCTTCCCCCCAAGGAAGCAGCGCAGCTTCGAGGAGTGTTTTCCAGAGCCTCCCACCGCTGCCCCCTCCTAGCTGTGCTGCTGCTGCTTCGAGGCGGCCTGCTGCCGGTCCTACACCCCGATCTCTTCCCCGTCCATCTTCCCAGGGCCTGGGAGCCAGGATGCTGCCCTTGGTTCTGTTCTTGCTCTCAGTCCTCCCTCTGAGATCCTTTGCAAGGGTCTGCCGTGGGGAGGGGTGGGGGGGGTTAGAGCAGCAGTGGGTGCCGCCCTTGGAAGGAGGGGGCTGTGTCGTGGCCTGCCCAGGTCACTGGGCACTTCCAAACCCGGGTTGTCCTTGGGAAAGCAGGACGTACTGTTCCTGTGTCACGGTTAGGGAAACTGAGGCCCAGAGGGGCAAGGAGCTCTCGAGGCCTCTGAGCTATGGGGAGCTGCTGGAGGGTGTAGGTGGGTCTGTGCCTCCTCTGACAGCCCTCTCCCTAGGCAGACACTGGGAACAGAGCGGGGAGGTCTGTGCCTGGCCTGACTCCCAGAGGCCCTCCTGTCTCTGGGCCTTCCTGCTACCTCCTGCGCACCCTTCGCCCCCGGGACTCTCTGATGAGGGTGGGGGCGCCCAGAACACCTGGCCAGGAAGGCTCGGAGGGCGTGCACATCTGTTGTTCAAGCATGACTCGCGGGGCAGACTGCAAGTTGAAGCAGGAGCCCTCAGCTCAGCAAGTGGGTGCTCTGGGGTTGGAGGCTCCCGTGGGGAGAGCTTAATGCTGAGCGGGGCATCTGCCAAGCCCATGCTCCTTGTGCACCACCCTCCCAAGCCGTGCCCTACAGGGCCTTTGCACACCCGAGGCCCTGCCTGGAACACCTCCTCCTTCGGGAGGCCTGGGGAAGCCCAGGAGCCACCAGCCACTGTTGCCACTGGTGCCTGCCCTGGTCCACTTCATCCAGGCTGACCTACATACCGATAGATCAGGTGCATGGCTGCCACCCCTGTGACATGTTGGGAACCTGCAGCTCAGAGAACTCACAGGACTTAGCCAGGTTTTGCGTGGAAGGAAGGAGAATGCCCAGGTTTTCCCTGCATAGACCCATAATTCCCTGGGGCCAGACCACTGTTGAGTGAATCAAGGAACATGGGGTGAAGCAAGGCTCACCAGGCTGGGCTGTCTGGGCTCCTGGCATTAGCCCTCTTGCGTGTTCCCTGCTGGGTGCCCTTGCTAAGGCCCCTCACCTCCCTGAGCCTCCTATCCTGTTGTTATAGGACCGAAGTGCTCCCACCCCGCAGACGTCCTGTGCAGGCTCAGGCCCTCACCCAGGCCTGGATCAGGTGAGATGGAAAGCGAGTAGACTCACAGGAGGGACCACCTGGGCTCCAGTCCCTGTTCCTGGGATCCACGACTATGGGTGGGTCCCTGGTGAGCCAAACAACCACCGGTGCCTCAGTGTCCTCACCTGTAAAGTGGGTATGGCTCCTGATGTCTGGCATGGGGCCCAGCACAGAGCTAAGGCCACGGGGGAAGTGGCGGGGTAGGCCGTGTGGTTCAGGGTGGCCTTGGGTGTGCGGGCCTGGACCAGGGCACCAAGGACCTTGAAGCTTGTGGTGAGGCGGCTGCCTTCACCCTGAGGCAATGGGGAGCCATGGCAGGCTTAAGCAGGGTGGTGAGGCCCTCGATTGTCGTTGAAAGGTCATGGCCTGAGGTGCGGAGGCTGCATTGCTGGGTAAGAGAGAAGGCCACGAGGTGGGAGGGGGCCGCGGTGGCCGCGCCCGGGGCAGCAGCGCGGGCCTGGAGAGGAGCAAGTGGCTTTGAGGGAGATGCAGACGCGCGGACTAGCAGAAAGGATCGGCCAGTCCAGTGGCCTCGCTGGTCATTCGCGGTGGGACCCGGGCACGTTGCCTGACCTCTCTGGGCCTCAGCGTGTTCTTCTTCTCCTTCTCCTTTTTCTTTTCAGGAGACCCCGGAGCCCAGTGTGGAGCCCGGTGTGCGCGGGGCTTGAACTCGCGGGCCTGGGCTGGGATCAGGAGGCGGACTGAACCCGCGGTGCCCCCGGCGCCCCTGAGTCACGGCGCCTTCTTCTCGGCTTGGCGCCGGAGGTCCCTGGGGAGACAGATGAGGCCCTCAGCGTGGGCAAAACCACGCGGGAACGGGCAGCGGCGACTCCTTCCACGGCGGGGACCTCCCAGGCTTCCGAGCTGAGCTCCAGGTCGGGCTGCTCGCGGGGGGCTCGGGACGCTGTGCCCGAAGTAGGGCAGGCACTTCCTTCTCGCCCAAAGAGGTCCCGGCTGCGGGTCCGGCTGTGCTCTGTGAAGCTGTCACGGCCCCTGCCGACCCTGGCGTCCTGCCCTCATGGGCTTGGTCGGCGATGGCTCCCACCAGGCCTGCTTTCTGGTGGGTGGAGGCAGGAGGAGAGGAAAGGCGCACACTCACGCTGCCCCTTTAAGAGCGTGACCCAGAAGTGGAACTTGGAGCGCCCTCCTGCTCTCATCCCATTGGCTAGAACTGAGTCACGTGGCCACACTTGGCTGCAAGGAAGGTTGGGAAATGTAGTCTTTAGGTTGGGTGGCCAAGTGCCCCACAAGAATTAGGGGTTCTACTCTGTAGGGAAAAAGAGAACTGAAAGTCTCTGCCAGAGACAGGGAATATGGGAAGAGCAACAGGTTGGGATGGGGAGGGTGGAGGCGATAGATTCATCTGGGGCCGGGATCCGTTTGAGGAGGAGATGATTTACTTCCAAGGCCTCTGGGGCTGTGCCATGGCGCCCCTCCCCCCGTGTTGCCCTTTCCCCTTGACCTTCTGGCACACACAGCACCTTGCATCACACAGCACATGTGAGCCACTCCCCAGGTGGGAATCTAGGGCTCACTTGGTGCCCCCAGGGCCGGGCTGTGATAATTCCTAGCTTCTCCATGATGGGCTGTGCTGCTGTCCCATCTTGTGGCCCACGGTTTTTTCCTCCTTTCTGGGGCCATTTCCAGGATCAGAGTCCCCAGAGTAGGGCAGTGACAGAGTTGAGCTACCGTCCCCACCCTTGTATCCTGGTTGTCCCCACAAACCCAGTGGCTGTCCAGGGACCTCTGCTCACCTCGTCAACTCCAGAGGTCTTGAAACAGAATCCTGAGCACAGTGCTTCCTTTTTCTGTCCCAACCTGGAAGTGTCCACACGTCTGGTCTGCAGCCAACAGCTGAGAGGCTGTTTTTCAGGGGATGGGATGGATGGTGGCCTGGGGACCTGCAGGAGAGGGAGGTTTTTGCTTGACTCACCTGTAGTGGTGCAGAGCCTGACATGGTGTAGGGGCTCCACAAAGCAGCCAGCAAGAGCCTGGGGCTCTTGAGATGGGGGTCTATGTCCACCCTTTCCACCCCTGGGCTGGGGAACCAAGGGGAAGTTACAGCCCCCGGCTTCTCCTGAGACCCTGATATGGCTCCATCCCGTGGGCAGTGTAAATGTCAAAACAAACTGTGGATCTGTTTTTGCTTCAGCTGCTAGGGAGCTCGGTGCCAAAACTGGAGCCCAGTTGGGTTTGTTTGTTTGTTTGTTTGTTTGCCCTTACTCCTTTGTCTACATTTGTATTCTTCTTATTCTGCCATTTCTGACTTCATATCTGCTTGGGAAGGCAGTAGGAGAGCCTCACCTTCTTATCACTAAGGTGGGAAAAGTATCTTCCTCTCCAGTTCTCCCGTGAGCTATAGGAAGGGAGGGGCCCATGCAGAAGAGGCTGGCCAGTAGGTGTTGCATGGTGTTGGGAGAAGCAAGTGTGGACTCGGTGAAGCCAGACTCAGGCTGTGTACTTGGGCTGAGCCACCTCTGCTGTGGGTTATCTGTAGCTGGCACAGGCGATTCCACCCAGAGAGGCTCCTGTCCCGGGGGCTTCCAGAATCTCGATTCTCTCTATAGATCTGAGAGTGGGCTCTGTGAGGGCCGCCCTGGGTCCAGATACAGCAGTGGGAACCAGCAAAGAGTGTTCTCATTTCCTGCTCCTCACTCCAGATCCCTCCTCTCAATGGGGGCACTGATGGATTGATGGGCTCCCCCATCCAGGCCTCAAGACAACCCTCCCCCAGGAGATGCTGTTGGCCTTCTCCCTGTGGCTGAGTACCAGCTAGGGGGCAGGATCTTCCACTCCCTGGGCCTCTGGAACTCCAGAAATGGGGGCAACCCCACTTTCTGGAAAGACTGTGATGTCCTCATATTGGTAAATTTCCCCACCCATTGATGAGGCTCAGGGTGAGTGCTTTCCCTCCGCCGCTTCTGAAAGATCTCACATGTCCACGGACACAGTCTTGGGGGGTGCAAGAATCTGCAAATCCGCATGTCTGAGCTCTGGCCTCTGACTTTACATTTTTTTTTTTTACAAGTTTATTTATTTAAGCAGTCTCAGTGCCTAGCGTGGGGCTTGAACTCACAACCCTGAGATCAAGAGCCATATGGTCTACCGACTGAGCCAACCAAGGGCTCCTCTAGTGTCTGACTTGAAGCTCATGGAAGCGGGCCACTGTGAGCTGCTTTCCGTTCTTATGTGAAAGAGCTGGGCTTCTGGAGGGAGGCCGGGCAGGTGCCTGGGAGCAGGAAGGGGATCAAGAGCATCCCCCAGCTGAGAGACATCTTGGGGTTGGGGGAACTGGCTCTCCAGCTTCTTCCCTCCTTGGTTCCCCGTACTTTGTTTTTCTTGGGTCCCAACACGGCCCAGTGTTGAAGGCACGCCCTCAGGAGAAGGGCATTAGCTGCTTCCTCTCAGAGGCCATGAGGGCCCCCTGCTCTGAGGTCATGATGAGCCACGGCCTGGTTAGCTCTGACTCCTCGGCAGCCTCCCCACCAAGCACACAGTAGGACCTTTATAATTGCATGTTGCCTGAGCCATGCAGGGGAAAGCAAGTCTGAGTGTGGCCTGCAACCTCTATCCCCCAGTCAGGGCCTAATGGGAAGACGAGTTCTTCCCAGACCCAGGCCACCAATGCCGGAGCCCCTTGGAGCTCTGCCTCGTGCCCCTGGGCACTCACCCTGGGAGACCCAGCCGCACTGCAGTTGTCATATCCCTTACTTGCACCCCCAGAAGCCCACTGAGCCGCTGAGTGCTGAGCTCTGGGCTTGCAGGTTCCACGGCCCCGGGGCCTCGTCACCGGACGGCTCACAGAACCCTCTCAAACAGCGCTCAGCCCCTGCCCCAGCCTGCCCGGCCTTCTCCTCCCTCCGCGGTGGCACTGTCACAGCCTGAGATGAGCCTGACATCACAGGACGTCCCTCCACGCACAGTCCACCACCTCGATCCAGACCGGTGCCCCACTCTGCCTCAGAGGGGCCTATCTCCTTCCTCCGTCTGCCCCCCGGCCCGGCGGCCACTCTTCCTGGGCCTGTGGCTTCCCCGCCTCGGGCTGCCTCTTGCCCATCCCTCTCCCTGCTGCGGAGTGAATATTCGGAATATTTGCAGACCCGACCATGTCACCCCCCACCCTCTCCTGCCCCCTTGTAAAATCATCAGACAGAGCCCAATGCCCTGGCCAGCATTGGGTCAGGTAGTCTAGAGGCCAACCCGGGGACAGGGCTTGGCAGCTGTGGAGGCCGGGAACAGGACTGGGTGGAGGGAGAGGCCAGGCATGGAGCGGGCTCCAAAAAGTCTCCATCAGCCTGGTTACTGCCCACTGGAGGGTCCCTGACTAGTCCCAGATGTCCCTTGATGACACGGCCCTGCTCTCCTGGGACCCTTTCTGTGTCCCTTTAGGGAGTGAGGACCTCTAGCTCCGGAGAGCCCAGAGGTGAAGGAACGGGAAGCACAAAGTTCCCGGTGGGTCACTGGGCCATAACTTCCGTCCCTGGACTGAGGCACGTGTGGGTTTTCTCTACCTGTTGGGCACAGGTGCACTTGACAGGTGGGCAGAGCATGTCTGCAGGTCCGTGCAGGGTCCTGCCTCTAAGCTGGGGCTGCAGGGGCACCGCTTAGGTGGTCTGACATGGTCAGGCCACTGGGTCCCCTGATCCTGGGCTCCCTCCCACAACTTTTTGGCTAGAAAGTGGCTCCCTGGGGCTGATGTGACTCACACGAGATCCCATGCTGACGGGTTAAACCCTGAGCCTTCAGAAAGCGATGCAGACTGAGGTCTGGAGGGCAGCAGAGGCAAACCCGTGGGGAGACAGGTGTCCCCTTGTGGAAGAACAATCCACTGGTGCTGCTAGAAGGGAGATGGTCCAGGGGAATCAAGGTGCCACAAAGTGGCTAATCGGTTTCCTGCAAGAATGGCACCATGTTGGGGGTCAGTAACGGTTCTGCGGGTCAGTAACAGTTCTGCAGCTGTCACATTGGATGTCCTGTGGTGGCAATAGATCTGGCTATCAGGTTTGATAAGTGGAAGCCACGCCGTTGGACCTGTGAGTACTCTGCATTTCTGCCACCATGGTTGCTCCCTTCATGTGCCCCATTGTGGCAGCCCTGCGGGGGGCCCATGGCAGAGGCTGGCTGGGTTATTTTGTCTGCTTCATTACCTAGGGCCTCTCTTGCTGGTGGTTTGCTGGTCTATCCTTCACATCTACTCCCCTATGGGCGTCACGGCTCTGCCTGAGAATTCCTCACCTCCGATCTACCTCCTCTCCCTACCCCACCCTTTTCTTTTTTCCATTCAAGATCCTAACCAAGTGGCCAGGCCACCTGTCACTGCTCATGAGTCCATATATAACTTCTGTCTGCTCTTCTTTCCACACAAGGTAGATGACTACCTGAAGTTCTCTGCTAATTTCAAGGTCACCCTTGAGTGAAGGGGTAGGGCAGCTGGCAGTTGTCTTTGGCTTGCATTCTCACACTGAACTGACAACCCAATTGTAAACTGCATTTAGGCATTTCCTGCCTCACATGGGCACAGTCCTGAGCAGAGGGAGGGGTACTGGAACAATGCCAGTGGGTGCCATGGTGGTGCGGGCTACCTGCTCCTGCAGCGTGTGCCCTCTGATCCTTCTGGTGTTTGGCCCCCCATGCACCATTTCCATGTGATGGTGGACTGCTGCTTGGCCCATGTGATCTGACATGTTGTTGCGTCTGATAGAGCATATGGTGGGGGTTAGAGCATC
>ML109667.1:21948-37516 GCA_003697995.1 Taxidea taxus jeffersonii | reverse complement strand
ACACACACACACACATACACACACAATGGAATATTTCACAGCCATTAAAAATGAAATGTTGCCATTTGCAAAGATGTGGGAGGAACTAGAGGGTATTATGCTAAGAGAAATAAGTCAATCAGGGAAAGGCAATTATCATATGGTCTCACTAATATGTGGATTTTAAGAAACAAGGCAGAGGATCATAGGGGAAGAGAGGAGAAAATGAAACAAGACAAAACCAGAGAGAGACACAAGCCGTAAGAGATTCTTAATCATAGGAAACAAACTAAGGGTTGTTATTTTAGTTTTATTTTCATATATATGAAATAATATATATGAAAGAAAATATGTATTACAGTATATAATAATTTATATTACATATACAAATTCTTAGCACTAGTTTAGGAAAATCTCACAGGTTTTATTATTTCTGTTCCTCATTTTTAATAGTTCAATAAAATGGAACTGAAAAGGTTTACATTGGGTCAGCACATGATTAAAAATATGGAATTATGTACACCTAATGAAGCAACAGAAAGAGAAATTAAGAAAACAATTATATTTACATTGCACCAAAAATAATAAGATACATAGGAATAAACCTAACCAAAGATGTGAAAGACCCCTGAAAACTATAAAAGATAAATGAAAGAAATTAAAGACAACACAACAAAATGGAAAGACATTCCATGCTCATGGATTAGAAAAACAGATATTGTTAAAATGTCTATCCTACCCAAAGCAATCTACACATTCATTGCAATCCCTATCAAAATACCAATAGCATTTTTCATAGAACTAGAACAAAATGTCCTGAAATCCGTGTGGAACCACATAAGTCCCTAAATAGCCAAAACAACCTTCAAAAAGGAAGAGAAAACCTGGAGGCATTACAATTCCAGATATCAAGTTACATTACAAAGCTGTAATAATCAAAACAGTAGAGTACTGGCATTAAAAACAGACACATAGATCAATAGAATGGGGTATAAAACCCAGAAATAAACCTACAATGGTATGGTTGATGAATTTTGGACAAAGTATGAAAGAATATCCAATGGGAAAAAAGACAATCTATCCAACAAATGGTGTTGGGGAAACTGGATAACAACATGCAAAAGAATGAAACTAAACCATTTTCTTATACTATACATAAAAATAAATTCAAAATGGATTAAAGACCTAAATGTGACACCCAAAGTCATAAAAATCTTAGTAGTGAGTGGAAGTAGTAACTTCTCAGATGTTAGCCTTAGAATTTTTTTTTTTTTTCTAGCTAGGTCCCCCAAGGCAAGGGAAACAAAGCGAAAATAAACGATTAGAACCCATCAAAACAAAAAGCTTCTGCACAGTAAAAGAAACAACGAACAAAACTAAAAGGGAGCCTACAGAATGGGAGAAGATATTTGCAAATGACATATCGTATACATCTTATGAAGGGTTGGTATCCAAAATATAAAAAGAGCTTATAAAACTCAACACCCCCAAAATGTATAATCCAGTTAAAAATGGAAGAAAAATATGAACAGACATTGCTCCAAAAAAGACATGGAAATGGCCAACAGACACATGAAGAGATGCTCATTATCAGGGAAATACAAATCAAAACCACAATGAGGTATCACCTCACACCTGTCAGAATGGCTAAAATCAACAACACAAGAAACAATAGCTGTTGGTGAAGATGCGGAGAAAAAGGAACCTAGCGCACTGTTGGTGGGAATGTAAGATGATGCAGCCACTCTGGAAAATACTATTGAGGTTCCTTAAGAATTTAAACATAGAACTATTCTTATGACCCAAAGATTTACCTAAGCAATATAAAATTTTAATCCAAATGGATACATGCACCCTTATGTTTATATCAGTATCATTTATAATAGCCAAGATACAGAAGCAACCCAAGTGAGCCCAAGTGTCCATCCATTGATGAATGGATACAGAAGAGGTGTGTGTGTGTGTGTGTGTGTGTGTGTGTGTGTGTGTGTGTATGTATGAATATATACAGTCATAAGAAAATGATATCTTGCCAGTTGCAATGAAATGGATATAGCTAGAAAGTATAATGCTAAGTGAAATAAAGTCAATTAAAGAAAGACAAATACCATATGATTTCACTCATATGTGGAATTTAAGAACACAGGGGGGAAAAGATCTAGAGAGAGAGACAAACCAAGAAATAGACTCTTACTTATAGAGAACAAACTGATGGTTACCAGAGAGAAGGTGAGAGAGGGAATGGGTGAAATAAGTAATGAGGATTAAGGATCACATTTGTGATAAACACTGGGTGTTGTATGAAAGTGTCAAATTATTATATTGTACACCTGAAACTAATATAATACTGTATGTTAACTAACAGGAATTAAAATAAAAACTTAAAAAATAATAAAGTTCTACTTCACAAAAAGTGAGGGAAGAACAAGAACAAATAATTTTTAGGGAGAAAAAAACACATGAATGATAATCATACGAAAATATGTTAAATTTAACAGTGATCAAATAACTATACACTGAAATGAAATACCAATTTTTGATTGCAAAAGCTGCAAAGACTTAAATGTGTTATTCACTTTTGTAATGGGTGAAGTGAGTAAAATGGACACTCAAAAAGTGGTGGGGGAAGTATAAAGTGAAGCATGTTATAAAGCTGCTAAAAAAATAGGGTGTCATTTAAAAAAATAAGAATATGGAATTGTGATGTTTTCTAACTCACAGAAGCTGGAATTTTTAGCTCAAATGTGAATGAAATAAACATCACAATTGATTATGTGAGAAACACTGATTTATGGAACAAAAGTACATTATTTCATAACTATGTGTTTGTTGTGTTCTTTGTCAAGGTGAAAATATAGGATACTTCACTAATTTGCTTACTGTGTTCCTGCCTGCCATTTATTTTTCCATAATAATTTTTTTATATGGAAGAAATTTATTCAGTTTGGCTTTTTAATCATTGTACTTCATTTTAATTACAATTATATATTTCAATCATTTTATTGTATTTTTAGGGTTTCTTTTTGTTTAGTATGCTCTGTTCTTAGCTTCCAAGAATGAATAGATAGATCAGAGGAAGAGTGGTAGGCAGCAAAGCAAAGTTTATTGAGCCATACTACAAAGCTCTGGAAGAGAGGGGACCCCAAAGGGTTGTCACTGGAATTTCTGAGTCTAGGGTTTTTTTATGATAATGTTGGTTTTAATCTGATTAACCCTCCGGTTACCTGTCATCCAGTCAGTTTTGTCCACGTGTTCATCTACCTATCAAGGAATTATTCAGTGGGAAATGGTGGAAAGCTCCTTCCAACGTGGTGTAAAATCCTTTAAAGGGTGATTTCCTCTTAGAGTGGGTAGGGCCCTTGTCCCTGACTGCCTTTCTTCTAACTATCCTTCATTATCATTTTACAAAAATAATATTATGGCCATTAGAAATGAGAATGTTTCAACATGAATTAAAATGTGTTTACCCTGATTATAGCATCTATGCAGTTGATCCACTTTAAGGAAGCTCAAAAGAAGCATCAACTATTTTTTATTTAACAATTTGTATTTTATGAATATAACCTTTGAAGTTGGGATAGGAAGCCCAAAGGGAACCCTGAAAGAAAAAAACTGCTTGGGTTTTTGTTTGTTTTTTCCCCTTTGCTTCTTTCCCTGATTTATTCTTGCTAGGACCCACACCCTTGCCCTACACAAACCTTAATGCATGTTCTCCTTGTAAGGGATCAAGAGATAATGCTATCTTTGGAGTCTTCCAGCACAGTAGATGATATCTAAAGAATGATTAGGCAGAGCCACTATGTGCCTATTCCAGACCTCTGGCTATATATATCTTGACATCAAGACCCCTGGCTTCAGGGAATCAATGACCTGTGAGGGACACCTAGAATCTCCTTCTTCTCACCAGTTCCTGGATGCTGGAAAGGACCCATGCACCAGACCACAACTGCCAATAAAAACCCCAGATCCCAAGCAAAAATGAGACTCCTCCCTTTCCCTTCCAAGCCTCCTAGATGCTCCTAGAAGCTCATTCTGTATCTCTCTGTATCTCTCTACATATCTTCAGTAAAACTCTTTTACCTGCAGGCTCGTGTTTGATTTCTATCCTGCAAGAAGCCAAGGGCTGGTTCTGTAGGACCCTTTATGGGTCCTTGGACCTAGCCTGCCTGCATCAAAGTGGTTATTATATTGTTATCAAGTAAAATTCTACACAAAGCCACAATATACCAAATATAAAACCTTTCAGATTTTTGACTGACCTACAGAATAAAATATATGTGCATGACTATGTATACATTTCATTAATTTTATTATCCAAATAATAAAGAATTTCCCAGTTTGAAGTGTGTCCACAACCATATTATGTCTTAGAAAGGTTTAGATACAGACTAGCCAATGATTGAATATATAAAAACCACATAATCACTACCATATTCAACACATAGTAAAATGATTGTTATTTTAGAACTACCTTTTCAGTACTTTCTTCACTCTTGAGTTTAAATTCCCAAAATTAAATGTTTACAAATGTCTAATAGCAGGGATATGCCTTTTGATATAATGGATAAAATGAATAGTTATTATAGTCCTAAAGAATTACACTGTGAAATTTTTATCCTAGGAAAATGTGCTATTTACTTTATATAAATAGGCATTTTTAAAAGTATTAGGAATCTCTTTTTCTTATATGCTAGAATAATTTCTAGCAAGTCCCAGAGACCAAATGGATAACTCTATCTTGGCCCTTATGTACTTTTTTCCCCATGACCTTCAGAGACCTCTTTGATTATTAGCATAACATTTTCTCACCTCTCAGGTCTCCATTTATGCTTCAACAGCCTCATTTACATTTGGCTTACTCACTCAGCAATACTGCAGAGCTTCTTAGAAGGAAATAAGCTATCTTTGGACAGGAAATTTAACCAATAGCTCTAGATTTACATTTTTAAAAATGTCTCTATTTTGATTCCTATCAACATTTTCTGAGACTTGGCTCTTTCCCTTTATTTGTTGTTTATGTCTGCCTACATTTCTCCAATTTTTATTTTTTTCCTGTTTTTCTGAATAGGAGTGTAAGCCTGCAATCTATTTTATCCTATTTCCTTTCTTTAAAGTCCCTTGTTCCACCCAAACAATATTTATCCATAGATACCCTATCAGAATTGTTTTGTAAACATCTGAGTAGGGCTGTATATCAGATTGGTTTATCAAGGCACCAGAGTATAATATAACTGAATATTAATTTTACTTCGGAAAGATCATGCAATTTGTTTACTTGGTTTTGCAAACACTTGAGGGTGCTATGGAAAGTTAGAGCATTGATGTTCAAATCATTTCAATAACTTCAGACTGCCTCCTTCCAGTCATTTTATGTTTTGTTCCTCAAGAAGTTTTGATTAGATAGACAAAAGTTGGTTCTCAAATCATAAGGAAAAAATGAAAAAGTCAGCATGAATTTTTACACAAATCAGGACAGAATTGTTCAGATTGGAAGGGGAAAAAGAACTAAAAGATGCAGCTTAGATTGTGAAATAATTTTAATGTGATTGAGTTGAGATATGCAAATATACTTTAAAAACTGTCTGATGTAAGTGCTCCTGAATCACGGTGGGGTCCTTAATAAAATAGAGAAGTCAATGAGAAAAATAATTATAACTGTAAATCCATAGTTTATAGTGAGTCTAAAGTAGTATTTCTTTTATGTAAACAAGACTGAACTGCTTTTTAAGCTGGTGAGCAATAGCTTAGAGAAAGCTCATTAAGCTGTTTCATTTTTTCTGTGTCCCTGCATCAATTGGATGACAATTTAATTATAAATACGATGACTTATGAAATCAATAGATACATATTAAAATTAATTTGTGTATTTTTAAGTATAATTTGTATAACCAATTGGATAGATGGTGATGAAAATTCAAGTAAAGATTCTATTTTATAAGCTAGAAAGTTATGAAAGTATAGGATAATAAGGAAGTT
Organism: Taxidea taxus jeffersonii; assembly: GCA_003697995.1. Taxonomy (NCBI): domain Eukaryota; kingdom Metazoa; phylum Chordata; class Mammalia; order Carnivora; family Mustelidae; genus Taxidea; species Taxidea taxus. The sequence continues at coordinate 31,561 of ML109667.1, read as the reverse complement.
ACTGTTTTGCCTGTTATGGTTATTCAACTGAACCCTATTCTCTATAGCTTTCTTTTACAAGTGGTTGCTAAGCTACAGTGAATTGAATTCTGATGATCAAATAGTTTTATAAATACTTGCAGGGGAATTTCATTGTGATTTTGAATACCACAAATAAAAAGGTAACATAACGTGTTTTAAAAATAAGTAAGTGTTGAATTCTGATAGAACACAGCATCCAAATCTTGTATAATTTCAGCCTTTGACTGAGAGGTTACCTTAGGGATTAAGGCATATGATCTTTTCAAATAAAATGAATTGTCATCAAAAGATCTATTTTTCATATTTCTTCTTGAACATTTCAGTTGTCATGACTAAAATATGCAGGTGAAATGTATAAATAATAAAACCGGAGACATTAAAAACCCAAGCCTTCCTATTTGTCTAGTGATAGAAAATATAAACCCTTATTGAGACAAAATTTTAGCCTTGTCTGTAAAATTCCAGAAAAGCAATTTGAGTACTTTTGAAAAGGAAGTTTTAGTTATTTAATTATCATGATCTAATATTGAAAATATTTGAAGTTTCCTTTATATTTAGCTGATTATTGCATCTTTATAATTTACTTATGAACTCTAATTGATTCAAGACTGAGTTGCACTGCTTACTTTTTTTCTTATAGTTGATCTGATTTGATTTATTTTGTTTTACCTCACTTAAAATAATAAAGGATAGAGACACAACAAAATTATGCTTGGGGATATATTTGTTTAGAAACAAAAACTTAATCTGTATATTTAGATGGTGGTGATTCTAACACAATCTGACTCAAAAAGTATTTATTTTTCAAGTGAACCCAGTCACTACTATCTTTCAATTAATTCTTAAAAACAAGTGGAGCTCTAGCAAGAAAATGTAGCACTAAAAGCAAGAATTCGTAGTTTTTTTAAGAGATATTAAAAAAAATACAGCCCAGGAAAAGATACATGTAAAATAATCAGTACACATGTTATCCTCTCCCTTTTCATCAAGAAATACAATAAATAGGCAGATTATAGTCTTGGTTACATCTTATGCAAATAATAAAATAAATGGGAAGAGAGGGTGTAACCAAGCCAATATGAGTTCACTCCTTCTCAAGTCTGAAACTGTACTGGGTGTGTTGTTGCATAAAACAAACTTTTATTTGCAGCAAAAAAGATCACAGGGAATGGCTTCCAAAGCCACGACTCCAGGAGAGAAAGTGAATAGATTCCTTGTGTTTAAGGTAGGAGAATATCTAGATGGGAAACCTTGTCATCCAAGTAGAGGTAGGCAAAATGTTGCACCATGTGCTTTAAGGAAACATGCCTATACATACATTATATATTATGGAGATTAGGTTTAGGATCCTCCTTGGATGGAGATTTTAGTATTATAATGAGGTAAAGGTAATTATAGGTCACTCCACAGGTCATTCCATGGTCCATCTGTACAGACATGACTCAGGTATATCTCAAATGGTTTGGGTGGTCTGGCTTGGTGGGAGATATTTCAGAGTAGTTGCCATTACCTGGGGGGGGGGGTTAGATTTCATCTGTCTGATTATCATATAATCTACCTTATATAAGGAATTTGAGAGGCAGGGTGGGGGTTGTGAGGGAAGGAAGGGAAAAATGAAATGATGGGATGGGGAGGGAGACAAACCATAAAAGACTCTTAATCTCAGGAAACAAACTGAGGGTTGCTGGAGTGGTTGTGGAGGCAGGGGGATAGGATGTCTGGGTGATGGGCATGGGTGGGGGGGTATGTATTATGGTGAGTGCTGTGAATTGTGTAGATTGATGATTCACAGACCTGTACCCCTGAAACAAATAATACATTATGTGTTAACTTAAAAAAAATATTTCATTTGTCTGAGTTAAGAGGAAAGCAGGAAAGAAGAGCTTAGGGAAAAATGTAAGACAAAAGTTAGAGTACAAGGGGCACCTGGGTGGCTCAGTGGGTTAAAGCCTCTGCCTTCGGCTTGGGTCATGATCCCAGAATCCTGAGATTGAGCCCCGCATCGGGCTCTTTGCTCTGCATGGGGCCTACTTCCTCCTTTCTCTCTGCCTGCCTCTCTGCCTACTTGTGATCTCTGTCTGTCAAATAAATAAATAAAATCTTAAAAAAAAAAAAAAAGTAGAGTACAAGCCTGGGGGCAGTAAAGTGTCTTAAGGTCTAACTGGTGAGTGTTAGGAAGAAAAAGAAGAAGAGTTTAAGGAAGAAGGTAATGAGCACATGGAATATTCTCCAAGATAAACCATGTTAGGCTACAAAACAAATCTTAATAAGTTAAAAAAAAAAAAACATGTAAAATATCTTTTCTGATCATAATTGAATGGAACTAGAAATTAATAGCAGAAGAAAAATTGGAAAATTCACAAATATGTAGAAATAACATACTCTTAAACAACTAATAGGTCAAAGAAGAAAGCATGAGGGAAACTAGAAAATACCTTAAAACAAAAGAAAATGAAAACTTGACATACAAAATCATGAGATGCAGTGAAAACAATGCTAGCATGGAAAATTATACCTACAAATATTTTCATTAAGAAAGAAGAAAAACCAACAATCTAATTTCATACCTTAAGGAAATACACAACATACAAAAAACTAACAAACAAACAATAATTAAACCAAGTCTACCAAAAGAAGGAAATAATGAAGATTAATACAGAGGTAAATAGAGAACAGAACAGTAGAGAAGATCAATGAAACCAAGATCTCATTTCTTGAAAAGATCAACAAAATTGGCAAAACTTTTCACTATGAAGAAAAAATGGAGAAGATAAAAATAACCAAAATAGAATTAAAAGTGGGAATATTATTACTGATTTTACAGAAATAAGAACAACTTAAGAAAAAGTACTATGAATAATTCTATGCCAGCAAGTTGGATAACCTAGATGAAGTTATCAAATTTCTAGAATAAAACAAACTGTAAAAACTATGTCATGAAGAAATAGAAAATCTGAATAGACCTATAAAGGAAATTGGATTAATAATCAAAAACTTCCCAACAAAAAAAGGTCCGGGACTAGATAGCCTCACTGGTGAATTCTACTAAATATTTAAAGAATAATTAGCACCAATCCTTCTCAAATTACTTTTAAAAACTGGGGAAGAAAAGAGGGGGGGGACACTTACTTAATTCATTCTATGAGGCCAGTATTATCCTAATACCAAAGGCAGACAGAGATACTACAAAAAAGTAAAATTAAAACCAATTATGTCGGGACGCCTGGGTGGCTCAGTTGGTTAAGCGGCTGCCTTCGGCTCAGGTCATGATCCCAGCGTCCTGGGATCGAGTCCCATATCGGGCTCCTTGCTCGGCAGGGAGCCTGCTTCTCCCTCTGCCTCTGCCTGTGCTCGCTCGCTCTCTCTCCCTCTCTCTCTGACAAATAAATAAATAAAAAATCTTTAAAAAAAAAAATTAAAAAAAAACAATTATGTCTGATGAATAGTGATGCAAAAATATTCAACAACATATTAGCAAACCAAATTCAACAGCAAATTAAAATGATTATATACTATGACCAAGTGGGTTTCATTCCTATAACTCAAAGCTGGTTCAACACTATAAAATCAAAACAATATGCTGCATTAACATAAGAAAAGGAGGAGAAACCCACATGATCATGTCAATCAATGTTGAATAAATAATTTACAAAACTCCATACTCTTTTGTGATAAAAACATACAACAAAAAAGGAACAGAAGGATCTACCTTAACATAATATAGGCCACAAATGAAATATCCATAACTAACATCACACTTAATGGTGAAAAACTGAAAGTTTTTTATTTAAGATCCTGATTAAGACAGCAATGCCTGATTTTGCCACTTCTATTTACAGTACTAAATAACCTACCCAGAGCAAATAGGCAAGAAAGTGAAATAAAAGACATCCAAGTTTAAAATAAAGAAGTAAATGTATCTCTATTCACAGATAACATGATCTTGTATGTAGAAAACCCTGAACCATTAGAACTAATAATCAAATTCAACAAAGTGACAGGATATTTTTCAAGACACAAAAATCAGTTATTTCTATGTAGTAACAATGAACAATTGGAAAATAAATTAAGAAAAAAATTCATTTATTTTACAGCATCAAGAAGAATAAAATATTTAGAAATAAACAACCAAGGATGTAAAAATAAAAGTGTACTGAAAAATACAAAATACTGCTCAAGGAAATTAAAGACACCAATAAAAGAAATATGCCCTATGTTCATGGATTGAAAGACTTTATATTGTTAAGTTCAGTAACAATAATCAACACTGCCCAAAGAAATATACAGATTCCATGTAATCCCTATCAATTCTCCAAAGGATTTCTGTCAAAAAAGAAAAATCCATCCTAAAATTCATATGGAATTGCAAGGAATCACAAATACCCAAACCAATCCTACCAAAAAAAAATGGATGTCTTATAGTTCCTGTTTTTAAAACTTGCTATAATACTACTGTAATTAAAACAGTATAAACTATACCTTAAGGAAAGACATATAGATGCATGGAGTAGAATAGAGAGCCCAAAAATAAATCTTTGTACATACCATCACTCCTGTTTCCAAAGAATACTGGAAAAAGTATTTGTTTTATTCTAACTGAACATGTGGTTACCTGAAGATTCTGTTGTGATGGGGGAAAAAAGGCATAGATAACAGTTTCTACGACCTAGAGGTAACAGAGAAACAGAATGGGGAAAAGACCTATAGAGGAATCTAAACAGCTTCAGAAATAGTCTTACTCTTGCTGACAAAAGGCTCTGCACAATCTGGCTTCTGAATTTCTTTTCAACTTCTCCCTCATGTTCATTTTTATCCAGCCATACTGGCATTCTTTATATTCTTTAAAGGCGATGGAGCCCTTTCTTTCTTATGAGCCTGCACATACATGCATAATGCTTGTCATGGTCTATTCTAGTTCATTTCAGCCTGGCTTGTAGCCATCCCTCAAATCTCATTTCTTCTGCTCCTACGAGGTAGTTTCTTATTTTCATTATATCCTTTAGATGGAGTTCCCAGATTTAGCAAATAAAAATATCTGATAACCTGTTAATTGGGATTTCAGATAAACGATATGTATATCATTTTTTAGTATAAGTATGTATCATACAATATCTGAGTCACATTTATATAAAAAATCTGAAAAACAAAAATATATTCATTGTTTATCTCAAATTTGGATATTACTGGGTGTCCTGGAATTTTATCTGATAACCTAATTATTGGAGGACTTTTAAAAATCTACAATTACATTGTTTATTTATACTACTATTCATGTATTATATTATCAATGTACATTCTGTCTTTCCTAATAAAACAAATTCCCTGAGAGCTTGATCACTATAGTATCTGCTGGGCCAAACACAATATAAACTTAGTAATTATTTTTTTGAGTGAATAAAATAAGGCTGTACCTATCAACACTATTATTTAACACTATTCAACAAGTTTTACTCAATATCATAGACACAATAAGAAAAGATAAATAAAAAATACAGAATTTACATATATATATACATCTGTAGATATATATATATATACATATATATATATATATATATTCTCTGAGAAAAAAAAATGCCACTAAAGATGACTTGACTTAGAAAAAAACCAAGGGATTCAAAAATGTTGAATTCAAAAATTCAACAATGAATATATCATTTACACTGATCACTGGCAAAGGGATAATTAACATTTATCAGCTATCTTTTTATTTACATTTTATTTAATTCAACTTTTTTCCTCCTCCAAATTACTTGGCATTCAAGTAAAATGCATTCAAATAGTTCTATTTAATATTTCATGTATAAAATAATCACGTATTTTCCTCAAAATCTTTTCTCTACTGCTGTTTCTACCCAGTATTTCCTGTAGAAAAATAATTCAAACTATTGCCACAAAATTTTGGTGAGAATTATTTTGGGAGAGGTTAATTGCTGTTTTACTTAGCAAAGGTGACTTAAATATAATAAGTGACTAGTCTAAACAGAACAATAGCAATGTGCATGGACTAAATAAAGAAAAACATTTATCAGTCTGTGAAGGTAACTATCACATGACATTGTGCTTCATATTATATAAACGTAAGTAAAAAATGTTCAATGTTATTAACTTATCTTAGCAAATTTTTATCTTTTCTATTAATTTTATTTCCATTTTATTATGACTATAAATTAATACCAGCTCAATAGAAAGCTATAGCATGGCCATGCTTTGGAAGAAATTTACCAAAAAGGTGTGCATTTATCTTTTTTTTTAAATATTTTTTTATTTTTATTTATTTGGCAGAGTAAGAGAGTACAAGTAGGGGGAGCAGCAGAGGGAAAGGGAGAAGCAGATGCCCTGCTGAGCAGGGAGGCAGATGTGAGCTTCATCCCAGGACTCTGGGATCAAGACCTGAGCTGAAGACAGATGCTTAACTGACTGAGCCACACAAGTGCCCCAAGAAACACATTTATCTTAACTTTGTGCAATAATTTAGTATGATTTTCCTGAAACTCCAAATCGGAATTTATTAAACTCAAACAAATATTTCAAAACCCATTTGGAGCAACAAACAAGTGACAATTATAAAGCGATTTAAGCAGTGGAATAATGAGAGAACTGGCACAAATAATCGTAAAGCTCTAATAATTGTGATATGCTACAAGTACAGAATAGATAGGTCAATGGGAAAAAATAGTAATCTCAGAAAACAATGCTAGCAATTATATGCAACAAAAAGATGTTTATTATCTATGACATTTTTTAGAAGGAAATTTGTAAGAGCAAGTGATGATTTATATTTTTTACTAGATCCTACATGCTTTTCTTGACAAATAGAGAAGGAATATTGAGTGTCCAGAAACTATCTTTAGACAGGTGAGTGATGTTCTGAAAAGAAGCATAAAGGTGCATGTTGAGGGTGAAGAGCAGAGAATGATGGGAAACTATCTGAGAGAAATTTCAGCATTTGCCTAGAGGGAAAACATTTAGAGAATTGCAGAACTGAATAAATAGGATGTTTAATGAGACTATGTGAGAAAAATCTCCTTAAGGAGATTTAGAATAAAGCTCTATATTGCTCTATAAGGTTTCTGTTTTTAATTGTGGTATCCTGGAAAGAGATTGAGTCATGAGGGGTCCAAGGTTTATTTATATCACATATATTTAAAATTTCATTATTAAACAATGTGATTTAAAAGGAAATTAAATACAGAACATAGAGCTACAAAACCAGAAGTAAATATCAGTGAATACTTAAAAGTTCTAACATAAAGAAAACTTTTCTAAGCATCAACAGAATATAAGGTGTAGATGGTGATTGATAAATGTGACTAGCTACAGATTTTAAATTATGGTATTGGAAAACATGAATATCAAAATCAAAGGTAAATAACAAATGGAGGAACATACTTTAGACATGTCATTCTAACATTAAATAAATAATTAATGTGTTAATCTATAAAATAATGAGCAAAACACTATATTACCATATAAATTATGGACAGAGAAATAATAAGCATTTTATAAAAGAAAAAATACATATACATACAAATCAATGGAACAGAAGAATGAACCCAGAAATAAGCCCATGCATATATGGACAATTAGTTTATGACAAAGAATCCAAGTATATACAATGACAAAAGTACAGTTTCTTCTATTAATGATGTTGGAAAAACTGGATAGCCACATGGAAAAGAATGAAATTGTTCTACTGTCTTACACTATCTGCAAAAATTAAGCTAAAATGGATTAAAGACTTAAATAAAAGACTTAAAACCACATAACTCCTAGAAGAACACATAGGCTATATGGTCCCTGACATCAGTCTTGGAGATGATTTTTTGTATCTGACTCTAAAAACAAAGGCAACGAAAGCAAAAATAAGCCAGTTGGACTACTTCAAACTAGAAAGTTTCTACACAGCAAAGGAAGTTATCAACAAAATGAAAAGGCAATTTACTGAATGGTAAAACATATTTGCAAATCATATATTTGATAAGCAGTTAATATCCAAAATATGTAAATATCTCATACAATACAATTGCCAAAAAAAGAAGAAAACTCAAATAAAAAATGGCCAGAATATCCAAATAAATATTTCTCCCAAGAAGGCAAGCAAATGGCCAACAAATACATTTTAAAAATCCTCAACTTAACTAATAATTAGGGAAATGAAAAATCAAAACTATGAGATACCAAGTTATACCTATTAGAAAGGTTGTAATTGAAAACATGAGAGACAACAAGTGCTGGAGAAGATGTGGCAAAAGAACCTTTATATATTGTTGGTGGGAATGTAAATTAGTCTGTCTAACCACTATAGAAAACAATATGGTGTTCCTGAAAAAAACTAAAATAGATCTGCTGTATAATCCAGATATTTCGCTGCTGGGAATATACACAAAGAAAATGAAAACAGGATTTCAATGAGAAACATACATACCCACCCATGTTTATTGTAGCATTACTCAAAATAGACAAGATTAGAAACAACCTTATTGTTTGCTGGTAGAAAATGAATGAAGATAAATATATAATGGAATACTATTTTGTTGTGAAAAAGAATGATATCTTGCCATTTTCACCAACATAGATGGAACTTCAGAGAGTTATGTTAAATGAAATAAGCAAACAAAGACAAATACTATATGATCTTACTTACATGTGGAATCTAAACCAAACCAAGCTAAAGAAAATTGAGGTCATATGTAACCAGGACAGACTGGTGGTTGCCAGAGGTTGGGGATGGAGGGTGGGATGGGAAAAATGGTTGAAAAGGGCCAAAAGGCACAAACTTCCAGTTATAACATAAATGAGTCATAGGGATGTAATGTACAACATGATGACTATAGTTAATAATGCTGCATTGCATATTTCAAAGTTGTTAAGAAAGCAAATATTAAAAGTCCTCATTATAAGAAAAAGTTAAAAATATGTATGGGAAGGATATAAATCAGAATTATTTTGGTGATCATTTTATAAAATGTACAAATATCAAATCATTATGCTACATACCTAAAATTGATGTGTGAATTATAAATCAATAGAAAAAATATATAAATAGCCATTATATGAATAAAAGGAAAACAACCTTTTAGTAACCAAGATATGCCAGTCATAAAAGTGAAATGAATATAATAAAATAAAAATTAAAAAGATAAAAAATTAATAACTTTGAGTATTATATTTTGGCATTTATATAGGTTGAAATAAGATGTTATCAAAATGTTATGTTCATGGCTGGATGAGAATAATGTGTGGCCTCATGAGAGAAACTGTTCCTACATTTTGGACATATTCATCATATTCCCCTTAAAATGGCAGTACCAATTTTTATTGTATCCACAAGCACAAGAAACTGTTAGGATGACATATATTTCTTGTATCTAGTGAGTAAACATCTATAAAGGTCCTAAGGAAATAGATATATGAGTAGAAATTTATATGCATAGTAGTATCCATCAGTAATGCCATTGGTGTTATAGTAAACACTTACAAAATTTTATTATAATAAAAATAAAATATATATATTTATATATAAATATGTTTATATATAAATAAAAAATAAAAATATGCAGACAATCTACACACTCTAGAAAAAGTAAAT
>ML109667.1:0-16948 GCA_003697995.1 Taxidea taxus jeffersonii | reverse complement strand
AAAAAAAAAACAATTTTAAGGAAGTACGGATGCCTTTTTTCTGTTGTAGATTCAATTTACTTGGTATTTTGTGGTTTTTCAGGAAGAATATTCATAATAGTATTACATATGGAGATAGATAATAAGTAGAAATATTTTAGAAATACTGTTTATTCCTAAATAAACAGGTTTATTAATTTTATATAAAATTAAGAATTTGTAAAGAATGTCATAACATTTTTTAATTCTATTTTCCATTCAGATTTGTTTTTCTTTAATAAACAACTATTTTCAAAGACTGTAGTAATCAGTTCTAATTGTCTTTATTCAGGAAGTTTAAAAGTAATTTCTTAGAGTGCCTGGGTGGCTCAGTCATTAAACGATTGCTTTCAGCTCACGTCATGATCCGGAGGTCCTGGGATAAAGCTCCACATTGGGCTCATCTTCTTGCTGTATCTCTCTGTGTCATATAAATAAATAAAATCTCTTTTTAAGTAATTTCTTGTTTTCAAACTTTATTTTTTAGAGAAGCTTTAGTTTTATAACAAAACTAAGAGGAAGATACAGAGATTTCCTGTATACCCCTTGCCCCCATGCATGCAGAGCTTCCCCATTATCAACATTACTCACCAGAATGGTACATTTTTACCAAGGATGAAACTACATTGACACATAACCACCCAAAGTCCATAGTTTACTTTAGGAGTCATTCTTGGTTTTGAACAATTTATGGATTTAGAAAATAGTATAATGACATATATGTACCATTATAAAATCAGAGACTATTTTCACTGTTCTAAGAATCCTCTGTGTTTTGCCTGTTCATCCCACACCTTCATCTTTTTATTGCCACTGATCTTTTTATTGTCTTGATAGTGTTGTCTTTTCCAGAATGTCATATAGTTGGAATCATACAGTATATAGCTTTTTCAGATGGGCTTCTATCTTAGTAATAAAGATGTAAGTTTCCTCTGTGTTTTTTCATGGCCAGATAGCTCATTTTTTTTACTGCTGAATACATTCCATCTTCCTGATCTACCACAGTTTATCCATCTGCCTACCAAAGGACACTTTGATTCCTTCCAAGTTTTGGCAATTATGAATGAAGCTGCTGTAAATATCCATGTGCAGGTTTTTGTATAGACATAAGATTTCAACTCCTTTGGGCGAATACCAAGAAAAACAATTGCTGGATCATATGGTAAGAGTAAGTTAAGTTTTGAAAGAAACAGCCAAACTGTCCTCCAAAGTGGCTGTACCATTTTGCATTCCCAATGCAGTATATGATTTATGATATTGACCCACATATTTACCAATATTTCGTGTTGTCAGTGTTCTGGAATTGGCCATCCTTATAGGTGTGCAGTAGTATTTCATTGTTGTTTTAATTTGCATTTCCCTGATGAAATATAATGTAGAACATCTTAAATATGCTTATTTACCATATGTATATCTCTTTGATGAGGTATTCATTAAGATCTGTATTCTTTTTAGTAGGGTTGTTCATTGTCTTATTGTTGAGTTTTAATAGTTTTTTGTATATATTGGATAATGGTCCTTTAGCAGATCTGTCTTTTGAAAATATTTTCTTAGTTTGTGTCTTGTCTTCTTATATTATGGAGATTGTCTTTCACAGAAGTTTTTAATTTTAATGAAATCCAATTTATCAATTATTTCTGCCATGGATCATGTCTTCGGTGGTGTACCAAGGTCATACCCAAGGCCATCTAGGTTTTCTCCTATGTTATAACCTAGTAGTCTTAGTTTTGCATTTACATTTAGGTTCATGATCCAGCTTGAGTTAACTTTGTGAAGGGTGCAATGTCTGTGTTGAGTCGTTTTTATACATGTGGATGTCCAGTTGTTCCAGAATCATTTATTGAAGAGCCTATCTTTGCCACATTGTTTTGCCTTTGCTTCTTTGTCTAAAGTCAGTTGACTATATTTACACAGGTCTGTTTCTGGATTCTATTCTCTTCCAGTAATCTATTTGTCTATTCTTTCCCCAGTACCATCCTGTTTTGATTACCGTAGTTCCACAGTATGTCTCAAAGTTGGGTACTGTCAGTTTCTTTGTTCTTCAATACTGTTTTAACTATTTTGGGTCTTAGGCTTTTTCACATAAACTTTAGAATGAGTATGTTGATGTCCATAAAATAAAGATTGTTATTCCTTAAATCTGAAAGAATCAAGTGTAAGTATTTTCCAGGTCAGTCAGTGTGATTGGTTTAAAGTAATGTGATATCCATTTATTACTCCTGTAGCTCTGTATGAGAGAATTTTTAGTTATTCCAGTTCACATAAGAGTATTGTAGCCCCAATGTCATATATACTTTAGTACACTATAATTTGTCATATAAATTCTGAAGTTTCATAGTCTGTTTTTTGAGAGAAATGGACGTCATGGATCTCATTCACTTATATGGGTATGTGGAAGGTATTTGAGGAAACAAGAAGTCTGTGGTCTTTTATGGTTAGCTGGAATCCTACTTGATGTAAGGAGCACAGTGCTGTGCCAATAACAGTTGTCTTATATATGTAAATAGCCATTGTCTAGACTAGAGAAACCCCTGCAACACTAATCTAAGGCTCTACAGTGTCAGGAAAAAGAAGTTGAAACTGCCACAAATAAATTGAAAGAGAAGAACTATTGCCAAAGCTCTACACTGACTTACCATTTCTTTTATATTGTTGTTCTTCTTTGGTAAGTTTTCTACATCTGTATCAAAACTTCCTGTGGAAGGAATTCTTACTGATAAAGTAAGGAGTATGTTTATGTCTCCATATTAAATAGACTAAATTGCTTCTTTTCCTAAGTACCCTGGTAGTTTATGTATCTCTTAAGTATACCAGTGATTGCATGGCATGAATTATTGCTAGTTGTGTACATGTCCTGTGTCTCCAATCCTCTTGTAAATTCTTAACAGAGAACATGTAAATTTTTTTTTTAAATTTCAAACAGTGCATTAAGGATTGCCTTGACCAATGAATGTTTGGTTGGGCATTTAAATAAGAAATAAATCCTAGAGTCAGTGGATGGGCTTGCCAATTTTGATGATTGCCAAGTCAAGGTTCTCCAGAAAAAAAGAACTGGTAGGATGTAAATATATATAAAAAATGTTTATAAGGAACTGGCTCATACAATTATGGAAACTAAGTCCCAACATCTGTAGTTGGCAAGCTAGAGAACTGATAATGTAGTTTAAGTCCAAATGCTGTCAGGCTTAGGATCCAAGAACTGATGTTACAGTTTGGGAATAAAGTCAGGAAAAACAACAACACCAACAACAGCAACAACAACAATAAACAATGTTACAGCTCAAGGCAGTCAGGTAGGAGGAGTTCCTTATTACTCATAGGAGAGTCAGTCATTTATTCTATCCAGACCTTCAACTGATTGGATGGGGCCCACCCACAGTAGGGAGAGCAATCTGCTTCATTAGTTTACTAAATCAAAGGTCAATCTTATCTAAAATACTCCTACAGATTGATGTTTGAATAAAAATCTGGGCACACTGTGGCCCAGTCAAGCTGATACATAGAATTAAACACCAAACCAAGGAATTAATATTTTATAAGTAATTATCATACTGTTCACATGGATTATGATGCTTAGACCATTTCTTCCCTGGAGAAAATGTGCCCCTTCCACTTTCGTTACTTCAAGCTGGATGGCAGTCTTTATTTCTCTTACTTCCACTCCTATAAGTGACTATCTAAAAGATCCTTTGAAAGATCAATAAATCTGAGTTTTGTGGTTGTTGTTTTTAAAAATTAGTAGTGTTTTAAAAATAAATGATCTGTTTTTGCTATGGGATAAGAACTACAAATCTTTGGAAAACTTGAGACTATTTAGTTATCTTGATATATCTAAGATCTTCATGTTGCATGTAGGCATTTTTGCTCATGTACATCAGTATATTCATTTTTATACATTCACTTTTTTCTTTTACATAAACATAAATGTGCCTTTCAATGTACATTATGTATCTTCTACTTTTATGAAGCAATAATGAGTGTGAGGAAAGAAAGATAAGCTAGACAGCTATTTTTTAAAGAAAGAAATGGCAGCCTTTTGTTCTGGAATGCCATTTGCAATTATGTAATATTTTCTGAGTGCCTCTCAGAACAGGTTAGTAGTATAGTGTTCAATACTTCATAATGTGCCGGTATTTTTTCAATCTCTGATGAACTTTTGACATGATCTTTATATGATTTAAAAGAAAGGTTCTCAATTTTTCTATCATCCTGTTAGCTGATATTTATAAACATATGGAAACATAAAAAATAAAGGTGAAAATCAAGTATTTGTGCAGTAAATTTAGGAAAAGGAAGACAAGATGAATGAAGGCCTAATTATGTTCACTCGGGGTCTAAACATTGATGAGAAAGCAAAAATTTAACAGTAACACAGCAATAATTGTTTGAATCATGCAGATTAACCACCTCCAAATTCACCAGATTATTAAACTTTAGCTATATTTTGGATATATACACTGAACATCACTGTGTTTTATTTTTTCAAATATTTTCCTTATTTTGGGAGTGGCAACCCAATGGGAAAAAATATACATATATACATATGTGTGTGTGTGTGTGGGTGTGTATAATCTTTTCCTCACCTTAGAAAATTATTGCCCATCAAAATAGATAAGGAAAAGCATAGGACTTTCTCTTGTTTTAAACTTTTTCTCCCACTTTAGCCTTTGATTTTTGGTAGCTTTCTTACAGGGAATGAATTTTGCCTACTATCTCTGTTTTCAATAAGCCACAGTTCAAAAAAGCCACAGGGAGCAGCTTGTATCCTCCTGTCATAATTCAGGGTACTGATTCTTTTGGGATTATATGTCTTGGAACATCCATGGTTTGAGTGGATTCATTATCTCCCATTTTCAGGAAAATTATATAACTCTAAGGGTTACTTTATCCTGATGGTACATTGGGGTTTTCCCTTGGCTCATTTCTTACCATGAAGAATGAAATTTATGACTTTATTCTAATTCTTTTCTTAAAGAATAAAATCCATACACCCTAATTTCAAATAGATGCTTGTTTGTTTTGCTAAGTAAAAGTTTTTTGAATATTTATGACAGAATCAATAGAGGCAGAATGAACTAGATAGATTAAGAAAATTTGGATCATATACCAGCTTAATCTATTTTTTTTTTCCTAAGGACTTATTTTATTTCTTATAATTAGTGGCACATAGCATCCACTAACACCATACAGTCAACTCGCTGTACAAATGCCATGCAAAATTATTTGAACCTTTTTGCACCACAGCACCCCTTGTTTCTAGTATTGTTTTAAAAGAATGAAGATTAAGCCCACACAGCATGACTTGTAAAGCACAGCTTTACACTCTAATTATGTATGACTCTACATACATCCATATATATATATATATATATATATTTTTTTTTTTTTTAACCTAGAAGATAACTTGAATAGTAAGAAAAGACATGTAAGGCTCATTACAAAGTGTAGTTATGAACTCTGACCTTTGATAAATGAAAAGATCCAGTGTTTTTAGATCTTGTAACTATTTGTACCTCTGCCTCCACCCCTTTACTTACAAGCTGTTAGACACATTTGCTCAATTACAGCTACGGTGTTTTTAATTGCTGTATGTCAAATTGATTGATTGTTGTCCATTTCTAGCAGTCAGCAGCAATGCTTCATTGCTTCATGTTATGAATCAGTTTACATTTATTTGATTTCTTCTGCCCACCATAAAGTAACTGCTTGAAAATCCTGTTACTATCATGAAGCAACCAACGTATCTAACTTATGTATATCTGACAATAATATCACTTCAGAGTCAGGGAACTGACACTGTTTTAATGTAAGGAATGATTACTCATGCTTTCAAAGCTAACTATGAATTTGGCCCTTAGCAAACATTTTTTGAATGGATACAGCATAATCTGAGAACATTTTTGTATCTTTGTTTTGTGTCCTGCTTTCCTTGGGCACTTTTGTTAAACTCCAGAGTGCAGCAAGTTCTTGAACATCTATGGGTGTCCAGTGGATGGATGAAGGTTTGTCTACACCACATTAATGTGGGAGTGAGCAATGAAGATAATAATGCATCATATTTTGTAGCTTTTAAGAGCTGAGTTGCAATACTCACTCTACTATGTAGTAACTGCATTTCTTTCTAATATTTTCTGGGAGCTTCAACAGCCACACCTATGAGGCTGATTAAATATGAATCTATAGGATTGTTATGTTCTAGGATTGTATAAGACTGTAAATGTAAAATGGTTGACATATTGTTTGCCACATATTGCATGCTCAGTAAAACTTATTTTATTTTCCTTCCCGAGCTATCTAATAATGGTCAGCTTGTATTTAAATGATAGACATTTGATTTGAAAATTCAGTAATAGTAGCAAAGTTAGTTTATTATCACCACAAAGCTGATTTAGAAGTTTTTCATATACCTGCCTTCAAAGAGACTTAGAGCTCCTCAAAGGGCTATTCATTTTTAAGAACAGAAATTATTATACCTAGTATGTCAAGAAATATATTGTTACATGTATATACCTATGAGACCAAACTCTGGCTAAAGTGTGGCTTTATCATCTCAAAGAAAGAAAATTTGAAATTAGGATGTATGATAAAAATCAAACCTTGTTGGGCTCTGGAAAACACATACAACTCTAAAGTATGGAATTATAGATTCCTTGCGTTGAAAAGACATTTATATCAAATAAAAGTGATGTTAGGTAAAAAAAAAAATTCTGAAATGTTTCAACTATACTTTTAAAAGCTGTTATTAAAGGGCACCTGGGTGGCTCAGTTGGCTAAGCATCTGCCTTCAGCTCAGGTAATGATCATGGAGTCCAGGGATGGAGTCTTACATGGGACTCCCTGCTCAGCAGGGAGCCTGCTTCTCTCTCTCCCTTTGCCCCTCCCCCAACATGTGTGCTCATGCTTGAGCCCTGAAGGAAATAAAATCTTTTAAAAAAAGCTATTATTAAAAAGACCCTATTTTATTGGTTTGTAAAATCAATACATAGTTACTAGAGTGAGTAGAAGAAACAAACCAGGAGTGTTATTTGTACACTGACACTTGGATGTCCATTAATTTTGAATAAGAATATTTAGTTGGGGCACCTGGGTGGCTCAGTGGGTTAAAGCCTCTGCCTTCAGCTCAGGTCATGATCCTAGGATCCTGGGATCGAGCCCCGCGTCGGGCTCTCTGCTCAGCGGGGAGTCTGCTTCCCTTCCTCTCTCTCTGCTTGCCTCTCTGCCTACTTGTGATCTCTCTCTGTCAAATAAATAAATAAAATCTTTAAAAAAAAAAAAAAAAAAAAAAGAATATTTAGTTGTAGTAAAAGGGATAATTTCCTCTCCCTTTATTTTATTTTTATTCCCAATGGATCAGGGCTTCTCAACATTAATAAATCTCAAATGAGCAAACATAGTTATGTCATTTCTTATGTTCTAATACAAAACATTGTCAGTAGCTTTCAGTAATGATGAAAGTCAAGAAGCTCATATAGCAAGATTATTATTCTTTCTTATTGAGATATCATCTAATATGGAAGGCTGAGTTTTTAAAAATCCATTTAGATTTTTATATATATACATATATATATTTAGATTTATATTTTATAATGAATTTATTACCATCTTAATTATCTGAAAATGGAAAGCATACACTTCATACACTAGCTTAGAAGTTATATGAAGAAATGGAAAAATATCTAAAGTAATGGAATGGGAATGTGTGGATTCTGTCAAATATGTCGTTTCTGGTTTTGTCCCTGATTAGCTAGCCATGTCATCTGGGCATGTTCGTAATCACGTAAAGTCCACAAAATATTTGAGGACTAGAGAGATAAAATGTATTTTGCATTACTGGTAACATTAAAGGCTTGTTTCTTTGTTATTTCTGGAAGTTAGGGAGTTTGGTGGCTGAAATTCTAATTAAGTGACTTGCCTAATAGTCCATTATAGAAGGAATGTAGGATTGAACTAAGAACATGCATTTCAGGGATAAATAAGGTAAAGCATCATCAAGATATTTTCAGGCATAGAACTGGCATACCTTGAAGGATAACTGGATGTTTCAGAGAAGCAAGAGGGGGTCAAAAAGAGCTTCGGTGAGATGCTTACATTAGCTATAGAACAGAACTGAAAATTTGGAATAAATAGTAGTTTGGAATGAAAAGTTTGGGAATTCAGGCTGTTCAGGAAGGCTGTCTTCAGCCTTAAGCCTTAACTATCTTAGAATTTGACTTTCCTATAACCCAGTGAAAGTAAGTTAAGTGTAGTAAGAATCAAAACAAAGGGAACACTTCAAGTGGTAATCAAGTAAAGGATAAAGCTTAATGTCTTGTACTTTTAAACTGAATGTCAAAGTAATAGAAGGCTTTTAAATAGGGGACAAGTATAGTGTTCCATCCCCTGGTACCATGAGAGTTGAGTTCGCAGTACTTTAAGAATCCTTTTTTTTTTTTTTTAAGATTTTATTTATTTATTTGACAGAGAGAGATCACAAGTAGGCAGAGAGGCAGGCAGAGAGAGAGGAGGAAGCAGGCTCCCCGCCGAGCAGAGAGCCTGATGCGGGGCTCGATGCCAGGACCCTGAAATCATGACCTGAGCTGAAGGCAGAGGCTTAACCCACTTAGCCACCCAGGTGCCCCAAGAATCTTTATTAATACTCTTAAGTCTGGGGAGAAGCAAACTGAATAGCTCAGCATTTATTTTCTCTTTTTGTTTGAGAATTAGTGGAAATGGGGCTGGGAATAAATAGGTTAGGATGGGGAAGATAAATGAAGGAGATGACTCTCTCTAAATAGAGTAAATGCTCTAAGGCTATTCTTAAACTGAGTAAATAATTGGGATCACATAAAAATTGTTCTCCCTTCTCTGTCCCTGACACTTATGGAGAATGAACTTCTGTATAGATATTTTTAAAACTCTCAGAAGAAAGAGCATAGCTCATTTATTCTTAAATAGATTTCAGCTTTATCTACTCATCTGAGATTTCCACATTCTCTCCTCATCTACTCCAAGCCATACTCAGCCCTCAAACTATAGCTTGGAGGGGAAAACAAACTGGCCTCAGATATAGTGGGAACAATGACAAGAAGTCTCACGCAGTCCTCAAAACATATTTCACTGTTGGATGGATTTGGCCAAAATAATTAAGCCCACAAAAATGATAGCAGCTAATGAAGGAAATATATGCCAATAAGTGAAAAATATATTAAAACATATGAAATAATAAGAAACATAGTTTTTTTTAAAGATTTTATTTATTTGTTTGACAGACAGAGATTACAAGTAGACAGAGAGGTAGGCAGAGAGAGGAAGGGAAGCAGGCTCTCTGCTGAGCAGAGAGCCTGATGTGGGGCTTGATCCCAGGACCTTGGGACCATGACCTGAGCCTAAGGCAGAGAGGCCTTAACCCACTGAGCCACCCAGGCACCCCTGAAATTAAAGAAACATAGTAACCTGAAGTCTAAGAAGCCAGTTCAAGGAAGAAAAGAACATTTCTCATAATTGCTTCTTGGTACATAAATCAGCATAATAAGAATATAATTTAGTAAAATAGAGCTCAAACACTAAATGATTAAACAACACAAAGAAATGAAAAGGGAATTTCAGACTTAAAAAGCTGAGAATCAACACACCAATTTGGACTTTATAGTTAGAAAACACAAGAAAGAGAAAATAGAGCCCTAAAAATCAAATTGCTGTCATAGTGGAAAGCTTGAGATGATTGTGATAGTTGCAAAAACATTTAAAGACAAAACGCTTAAAGATATATTTCCAGAATGCAAAGATAAAATATGGGAAATAAAATGCACTTTCTTAAATAAAGGAACAAAATATCAAAAAAGGGTCCTATATTCTAAGGAATTTAAGAAAATGGAGAGATAAATTCCCATACAACAATTATTTTTCAAAGATAAATGAAAGAAAAATTATTCTTTAATACAGGCAAAAATAAGGCAAATTAGGTGAAAAGGATCAAACTGGTCTCAAGTTTGTCTATTTCTCTCTTTTTATTTTATTTTATTTTTTTAAGCAAGCAAACAGAGTAAATGCTAAAAGATAATGTAGCAATGTCTACAAAATCTGAGGATGACAGTGCCTTGAGGAATTTATTGCCAGCATACAGCCCGTTTAGGGTTAGAATCAACAGACAGACCTCTCCAATATGAACAAATTCAATGAGTATAGCACTCTGGAGTTTTTCTTCAGAGTGAAGCAGATTACCCACTTGACAACTACATTTAGTCAAATGAAAGATGAACTTATATGTGGAACTTAGTCAAGGAGAGGCTGTATTAAAGAACTAGTGGTAAATTCTGACTCAGTAGAATTTTCTGTAAGGATACTCATTTCAAGTTCCTAACTTGGGTCACAATATTTAGTCTGATATTACACTGTCATCTTCATGCTTTTTTTGGTGATGTTTAAAATGTTTATAGTAAGAATATACCATTTTTATAAAAGCAAATATTACAAAAGCAAAAAACAAAAATTACCTTGAGTAATTTGCTTAAAAATAGAAAAAAAAAAAAAACAATAGCAACTATCCTACAATATCAGTAGAAATTAAACCAGGTAGCAGGAAAATGAATATTGCTGTTTTCTGTTTTTTTATGGTTAAGAGCATCTTTTTTTTTTTTTTATTAGAAAACTTAATGGAGGATTTGACTGATAAGGGATAAATAAAACCCAAAGTGGAGATCACTTTAGAAAAGTACCAATAGGGTATCTGAGGCCAGAGACCTGAGGACAACACTCATTTAAGAAACAGATGGTAGAATAAAATTAGAAAATACTAGAAACCTTGCTCACTTACTCTTTTAAGTTGGTGAGCAAGCTGAAAATTGGTGAGAAAAAAGGAACAAAAGCCAACAGAATGAAGTTTCTTTTCTAATGCCGGTGTCTTTCCTATTTCAAGAAAATGTATTTATACTTTATTAATTCATGATATCTTGTCAATGATTAGCTTCATCTAATTGAGTCTCTAGAGGTGTACTTCCATTTCTGCAAATGTCTTATTGTTTAGGAGCTATACGAATTCTCTATTTCTCATTTTTTTTCTGAATGACATTCTTTGCAGAAACAACTGTTAAAGCCACAGCTCTATTTTTCTATTAATTTCCTGTTCCCCACACCTGGGATTCCAGGTTGTGTTCATGGATTTAACTCCACCTCATCATACTGGGTCCTCAGCAAATTTATTAAAATCTTTCTCAATCCAGTGTTCCGCAGGGAATTGACAGAACAGAAAGAAAAATTACTTTTTAGTTTCTTTTCCCAAAGAATAATACAATTGCTATTTATTTATTATTTATTAGGGAAACATTTTAAAAAACCACTTTAGTTTGTTCATGTGAAAAGGCCTTCTTAGATTAGATCATATCTAGAATTATGTGTCATGTATATTATACGAGCTTTATTTTTTTAAATATTTTATTTATTTATTTATTTATTTTTATTTGACAGTGACAGAGCAGCAGCAGCAACAGAGGGAGAAGGAGAAGCAGGCTCCCTTCTGGGGAAGGAGCCCAGTGTGGGAGTCAATCTCAGAACTCCAGGATCACAACCTGAGTGGAAGGCAGACACTTAACTGGCTGCTTCCCTCCCCTCTCTCTGCCTGCCTCTCTGCCTACTTGTGATCTCTCTCTTTGTCAAATAAATAAATAAAATCTTTAGAAAATAAAAATAGAATAAAATAAAATAAAATAAAGTAGATTTTATTAGAAAAAACAGCCACTAGGAGCACCTGGGTGGCTCAGTCATCAAGCATCTGCCTTCAGCTGATGTCATGATCCCAGGACTCTGGGATCAGAGCCCCATGATGGGCTCCCTGCTCAGCAGGAAGCCTACTTCTCCTTATCCCACTCCTATTTGTGTTCCTCTCTCACTGTGTCTCTATCTGGCAAATAAATATATAAAATCTTAAAAAAATCCACTAAACACAAGCTTCCTTTGCTAAGAATGAGATTTAAATGCATTTCCATGTTACCTAGGTAATTAACATGAAAATCAGATGATTACAAGAAAGGAAAATTACATATCTCTCTTTTATTTTGACACATGAAAAACTGTAATTACAATTTAAGTCCTATATTTAAATTTCTAATAACCTTTATATAGTTAAAATTATTTATCAATGAAATATGTATAATGGCCCAAATAGGCAAAATAGTATCACCCTTCAGTGTAACATTTACATTAAAATTATATAAGATTATATAATTATATATATATAATTATATATAATTATATAAAATATAAGAATAAGATCTCCTTTACATTTTTAAGAACATAGTATTTTTTTTTACATTCAGTTTGACGACCTTGATGAGAAGTACAACCAAAAATTACACTGAGATCTTCGAATTATTATTTATTGACCTAGTCCATCCAAAACAAATTCTAAAAATGTTAAGAAAAAAAAAAAGTATTGTATATTGGAATTTTCTTACTCAACTAAATAGATGTATCATTGTTGTGAATAGTAATTCAGTAAAACATCTAAATGTATCTGATAACAAAGTATTCTTCCAGACCTGTTAAGTTGGCATGGAATACACAGCATGAGGACAGCAATTCTCAGAGTCAGAGATACAGATCCTTAATCTAGTAGTAATGAACCAAGGCATATTCAAAAGGACTGTGATTAGTGAGAATGTCAACTCTAGCAGCTGAGGCTAAGACCTGGACTTTAGGCTTTGCAGAACCTGGAACTGGTACTTGGTCAGTAAAGCCCCATGGTCATAGACAGGGATAGATGTGCAAGATCAAGTTGAATTCTCACATGAGGCCTAGAGGCCACACCTGGACTCAACCCCACAATCTATCAACTTAGTTATGGAAGGAAAAGTTTAGTATTTGCTCTAAATAACCCAACTTATCTCTGAGGAAATGTGCTGTTTTGCAGGTAGGTTGCTGATACAGAACTAGAAATTTGGGATTCAGTATTCATTCTTTCTCATTCTCTGTCTCTGTCTCTTTGCCTGTTTGTATAGAAATTAAAATCATGATTTTATCAATTTACTTGCAGCAGAATATAAGGCCTACAGATATCAAGTATTTTCAATATTTAGTGCTCAGTATTCAGGTATCTACTGAAATGCCCTGAAATCCCTGTGGCTTGAATGTAATCTACTGTTTCCTGAGGTACTGGACAGTGCAGCCCCAGAATACATATGGTTCGCCCAATGTGCAACTGGGAAGCAGTAGTGTGTATGCATGTGTATGTAAATTAACATTATAATTAAATAGCTTTTTGGAGTATCAGATGAATGACTATTCATTTAGCTATTCATTGTAAACACTATTATTTTCTGATTCTTTGAGGGAGCAGTGCCCAAGATTTATTTATTTTATTAATGTATACTTTGAAGACACATTTTGGATATGACTAGTACAATTTAGCAATAAAGTTAGTATTATATATTCACTGATTTAAAATAGGCATCTATATTTGAATATTAATAAAAATATTTTGGCTTCTGATATACTAACATATCAGTATCACTTTTTCATTTTGCTTTATATAATAATGATCTTTTAGATTATTCAACTCTAAAAACAAACTATAATGTCTATATATAGTAGCTTCTTAAACCAGGCTATAAGTTAATAATAAAATGCAAATCCAGTGATTCTGGATATAAATATCCACATAAGGTAGAATTCACACTACCTTATTAAGAGGAGAAGATTGTTGATTTTTGAAGGAAAAATATACAGAAGTACAAGTAGGTAAGCAACCACACAAAACTAAAGGGAATATCCAGGCTCAAAATACAAAACTCTGGGATGTTTCTTTTAAAGTTTTATTTTTTTTTTAATTTTCCATTTTTTCAGGAAAAAAATGTAAACAGGTGGTATCTATGGATATCTTATGATTGTGCAATGTCTTTTAAAATCCTTGTTTCTCTTTTTAGCAATATGCTTTAATACTTTGAGATTAATACAGATCATGTCTTTTAATCTTCATACTCCTATCTTCTATAGGCACAAAAGAAGAACACATCATCAGATGGCCTGCATGATCTTCAATAACATATATTAGAGATGATGCAAAATGGGTTATTTGGAATGCTTTTAATACTTTGTGTCCTTGAGAAAAAGAAGAATAGCCCCTCACAATCAGCAACAGCCCTAGGACTATCAATCAAGCATTTATGTTGCTAGGATATGTTTCGGTCCCACAGCCTGGTCATGGTATTCATGGATTGAATATATGCATTTTGCAAAATGCCAGCATAAGGCAAGGCCACTCTGTGAATATGATGGTTCAAGACAAAAGTAAGACCACTTCATGATTATGATTGAACTTAGTTAAGGAAAAGAACATGGTCTAAAGTACAATCTAACCAAACATTTCTTTCTCCTGGATGGGGTTTGCTGCCTCCCACACTTACTACAGTTTTAGCCTTACTACATTCTTCCTGTGTTTTAGATAAGATTTCTTAAAGTAAGTACCATATAATTACTTCTTCCTCCCTACATTCAATCCAGAGCAAAACATCACTTCGTTCAAACCTCCCCCAAAATCACCTAACATAAGGCCAGATCATAAAATTCCTCTTGAACACCTTCTTAGTGACACACTCCCATTGATGTGTGTTCTCCTTCATTGCAACAAGTCAATAACTCCAACTTTTTTCAGTTGTAGGTGTATTTCTGCTAGTTTTTGCCTGGCCATCATGGACACCTCCTCTGGCAAATTTTGTTGTTGTTGTTTTATTTTACAGAACTATCAAATATTAAGTATGCTTACATAGGAGATTTCCTCCACATCTTCTTTCTTAGACATTTTACAATATTGAAATTTTAAGTTAAATTCAAGATTTACAGTGGTGTTGGTCAGAACTTTTCCACAAGTCAAATGATATTAATAAGAATTTTCTCTGTTTGCATTATGGGACTTTTTTATATTTAAATATATAATAGGAACTTATGTACAGTTCATTTTCATTTTTCCTCAACTCTACATTTGTGAATTTGCCTACTCACTAAAATTTATTTGTAATTCTCAAATCAATATTTATGGCATATTTATGGACATTTGTGGGCAGGTATAGTGCAGCAAAATGTTTGAGGGGCCCGACAGGTGTGTTTCTAGCTGAGGACAACCAAAATAATGCCCTGCCTTACTGTTTCAACTCTCATACTATAATCAAGTGTCTTTTTGGTGGCCTATTTAGTGCCACATTATTCTTATTTTTCTGCACTTATTAGTGATTTTGCTACTTAAAATGGTCTCCAAGCATAATGCTGAGGGGCTGTCTAGTGTTCTCAAGTGCAAAGATGGCTATGATATGCCTTATGGAGAAAATATGAGTGTTGGATAGACTTTGACTGGACATGAGTTTAAGTGCTGTGGACCATGGTTTAAAGTTAATAAATCAACAATATATATTAAATAAGATGTCTTTAAGAAGAAATGCAAATGAGCTGGAAGAGTAAATATATGAAAAGGAGTACAGTGCCTACTCTGGAGTATGGGTCCTGGAAATAAACCAAATATTTTAATGAGACCCATGAGAAAGTGTGTCCCAGGAAAAAATTCATAAGTATAAATAGCTTAAAATTTGTGATTCTTTTAATTTAGCTTTGAACCATCTCATCTCTTTTGCATCAATATGTTCTGCCCCTACTCTGTGTGTATACACACACACACACACATATAAATACACACATACATACACACACATATATATATGGGTAACATACACACACATATATATATGGGTAACACCATTCGGGGTCTCTATAATTTATCATTAAAATGTCTAGCTTTCAAGAAAAATTGTAAGACATGGTGAAAGACATGAAATGAAAATAAAAATGAAATGATAAAATTCAGAAAATAGAAATAGACTCACAGGTGATCCAGATATTAGTTAGACACAGATTACAAATTAATTAATAGAAAGTACATATTTATTATTTTGCAGTTTCAAGAAAACTGATGACAAAATTAAGAATTTCATGAGAAAATTGAGTTTTATAAAGAATTGTCATCTAGAACTCTAGAAATTGTTGAAATATTTCAATTATTAAAATTAAGAACTTAGGGACACCTGGGTTGCTTCATCAGTTTAGCATTTAACTCTTGGTTTCGGCTCAGATAATGATCTCATGGGTCATGGGACTGTTCAGTGGGGAGTCTACTTGAAGATTCTCTCCCTCTGACTCTCCCTCCACTCTCTTTCTCCATCTCTCTCTTACAAATAAATAAATAAATCTTTAAAAATTTAAGAACTTATATATGGGTTTAACAATAGATTAAACTAGTAGAACAGGGTTAATCAAGTGGAAGGTGGAGTTATAGAAAATATGCAGAATAAAAGAGTGAGCAAAAAGAATTAGAATTGGAAAGCAAAAATAAAAAGAAACTTCCAGAGCAGCACAAATGAAATAAAAAGGATGCATGACTTTCAAAGAAGCAAAAGCTAGACTGATAGCTGACTTTATAATAGAAATGATAGAAGAAAGAAAATAATGCAGTGATGTTTAAAATTCTGAAAGAAAATAACTGCCAACGTAAAATCTTATAACCAATAAAAGCATCCTTCAAAAGGGAAGTTATAATAAAAATATTTCAGACAAACAAAAATAAGAAAATTTCTCACCAGTAACCCTGCATTAAAGAATTTTCCTTTTCAGGCATAATAAATTAAGTGATCTCTGATGGACACACTAGAAAAGGAAACAATGTGTTTTAAAGGTAGCTCCTTAACTTATTGTTTGATATTGAAAAATGAATCAGTGTCACTTAGGTTGCTTTTGTTGTTGTTGTTGTGTGTGGTTTTTTTTTGTTTGTTTTTTACTGTCACTTATGTTTAATTTGTAAAATACAGTGTGGTACTATAAAATTACTCAGTTCTTCTACTGTTTTAGAACACTTTAACATCTTAATGTGACTATATATAAAAATTCTTGTTTAAGAAATAAATGCCATATTTCATAA